>LAPY01004536.1:17291-36458 GCA_000970635.1 Eragrostis tef | reverse complement strand
CACATGCATGTCATCATAACATAAGAGACAAGATCATCATGGTATAATATATAATGCAAGAACAACACGATGATCAAGCATGTCAAGGTATAAGATACATAGAGATACACATGACATACTTACTTGTCTCTTACCTCATGTGTGTAGTAGTCACTTCGATCCTCTTTACCAACATTCTTGCAACCTTTGAGGTGTTGACCTTCTAATAGTGTGTCACAACATACATGAGACTAATCATCTTGCAAACTAGCAAACCTTGTTAGTCCCATTGACCTTGTTGACATCAATCACCAAAACCTATGAACCATGCTCTAGATTCATTGATCTTTAACTTGGAGTGTCAAGTTGATTATTCTTAGAATTGTTTTTGGTTGCTAACCATTCTTGGTATTTGGATTGACGTCATAGAGGAATATACAGGAACAATTGACTAGGATGACTTGGGATAGACTGAAAGACTTTGAATGGATTAATGAGACAACGATAATTTACTGACTCGAAGAATGTAAGCTTCTTAAAGTTTTGACACTCCAAGTATTAATTTACAGACTCGAACGATTGACTAGGATGTCAAGTTTTGTTATGATGCAAAATTCATGGTTGTTGTACAGAAGTATCATAAAGTTCAATCTCGTATTTAATCGGAGGAGATAATTAAGACCGACTTTTATTTTGCTGACTATGGGATGCAGGATGCAATTTGAAACATTCACCTTTTCTCTAGATGCATTGTACCAACATCGGACACATATTGTAGTTTTTGAAGTTATGATTATTAGTATTTTTCCTGAAGAAAGCTTCTCTAATTAATTGTTGCCACTTCAAGTTTTAGAATATTTCTATGTGTGCTCTCCATTTAATGTTTTATAGATACGAATACACATCCCCGCCCACACACATTCATACTATTGATTCTTGCCATTTGGTCAAGGAAATGCAATACGTTTGTATACGCGACTACGCCGTGGACAATACGTTTTTCTTATTCAAGCTGGAAAAAGAAAATCTTTTTTAGTCAAACTAAAGTTGATGACGTGATCGATCTATCGGAGTCAACCCCATTGATTTTGATTTTCTTGTTGACTTCTTGCTCTGGCACTGGAAGTTTCCTTGTCGATTCGTCGTGGATGTGTGTCGACGTACTACTTGCCTTGCTGCCGCTCTTGTCCAAGGCGAATCGGCCAGAGGGCATACATATTACTGTGCGTACATAATACATGCTTCTCACTAAAGCTATACTCGATCCGATGCTATGACCCACAGGTGCAAGGGTCTCCCTCAATTTCCCTGTCAGTGTGTGCCTCAGTGTAGGAAGTGTTGCGGATTGGCGGAGCAACTAGCAAATTCAATGAAGAACGCTTCAGCATTTCTCCAGGAGCGTTGCTAAAATGGTATCCTGAAAACTGCCAAAAAACCTATAATCTATCAAAAAACCTGATCCAGCACAGTTACAATATGATCATCTTGCAAACTAGCAAACCTTGTTAGTCCCATTGACCTTGTTGACATCAATCACCAAAACCTATGAACCATGCTCTAGATTCATTGATCTTTAACTTGGAGTGTCAAGTTGATTATTCTTAGAATTGTTTTTGGTTGCTAACCATTCTTGGTATTTGGATTGACGTCATAGAGGAATATACAGGAACAATTGACTAGGATGACTTGGGATAGACTGAAAGACTTTGAATGGATTAATGAGACAACGATAATTTACTGACTCGAAGAATGTAAGCTTCTTAAAGTTTTGACACTCCAAGTATTAATTTACAGACTCGAACGATTGACTAGGATGTCAAGTTTTGTTATGATGCAAAATTCATGGTTGTTGTACAGAAGTATCATAAAGTTCAATCTCGTATTTAATCGGAGGAGATAATTAAGACCGACTTTTATTTTGCTGACTATGGGATGCAGGATGCAATTTGAAACATTCACCTTTTCTCTAGATGCATTGTACCAACATCGGACACATATTGTAGTTTTTGAAGTTATGATTATTAGTATTTTTCCTGAAGAAAGCTTCTCTAATTAATTGTTGCCACTTCAAGTTTTAGAATATTTCTATGTGTGCTCTCCATTTAATGTTTTATAGATACGAATACACATCCCCGCCCACACACATTCATACTATTGATTCTTGCCATTTGGTCAAGGAAATGCAATACGTTTGTATACGCGACTACGCCGTGGACAATACGTTTTTCTTATTCAAGCTGGAAAAAGAAAATCTTTTTTAGTCAAACTAAAGTTGATGACGTGATCGATCTATCGGAGTCAACCCCATTGATTTTGATTTTCTTGTTGACTTCTTGCTCTGGCACTGGAAGTTTCCTTGTCGATTCGTCGTGGATGTGTGTCGACGTACTACTTGCCTTGCTGCCGCTCTTGTCCAAGGCGAATCGGCCAGAGGGCATACATATTACTGTGCGTACATAATACATGCTTCTCACTAAAGCTATACTCGATCCGATGCTATGACCCACAGGTGCAAGGGTCTCCCTCAATTTCCCTGTCAGTGTGTGCCTCAGTGTAGGAAGTGTTGCGGATTGGCGGAGCAACTAGCAAATTCAATGAAGAACGCTTCAGCATTTCTCCAGGAGCGTTGCTAAAATGGTATCCTGAAAACTGCCAAAAAACCTATAATCTATCAAAAAACCTGATCCAGCACAGTTACAATATGGATTGCTATACCTAAAATTTTTAAGCTATAGCCTAAATTTCTTTCTCTTAGACTCAAATACATGGATTGCTATATTTTCCAAACCACTGGCGTCAATACCCAACAACCAGAATCGGAACTTTCCTCGCTCGACGTGCTTGCCGGCTGCCGTTAGCTCCGGCCCCTGACGCCACAAAATATTGTCGCGTTATCCCTTCAATCCCAAGGACACCACCCCCTCTCCTGCAGCGGGATGCGCCATCTGCATCGCTTCCGCCGCGCCAATCCATTTGGGCAGCGGCGCGTTGTGACGGAGCAGACAGAGACCCAGGCCGTGCTCACCGGTTGCCGTGCGCCGGCTTCCTCTCCCAGGACCCCTCCGAACCTCCCTAGCCTGCCTAGCTACTTGTGCCAATGGCGTCATGCCCCGCTTGTGAAGATGGCTGCCGCCTCACTCGCCGTGGCGTCAGCCAGGCTCCTTGATTTGATTCGGGGGCACAAGATTCAGGGCAAAGGGGGGAAGAGATGTCCGCGCCAGAGCTTGAGGTGGAGGCTAGAGACGGATTGGCGGCGTGATTTAGTGCCAGAGCCGTGAGCTTTTGTGAAAAGCCCTCGTGAAAGCTTATAATTTTTCAGATTATTTCTGTGTCTTGGCGTTTTTTCGAAAAATCCATCAACAGTTATGAGTATTTACAGGAAGGTTTATATATATCTCCAGTTTTATGTATGCTGCTCGAGACCAAACCAAAATAAATTGCCAAATCTTCGCTCTCCTACACATAAACTCAATTTTAGCAATTCGGTTTTAGCAACTCTTCAGGAGATGCTATAATTAAGTGAACGTGGCGTTTGGCTTTGACAAGTGGTGCACGGGAGTGGTGTGAAGAGAATGAGGAATCCAGAAGTGATACAAAGTGGGGGCCCGTGAAGTGAATCAAGACGGTGGCTCAATGGACCGCAGACTAGGGTCCTCCTCGCATTGAAAGATAATTTGTTTAGAATTATGCCCTTTAGACATTTTTGTACAGGATAGGTTAGTTATTAGGTAGTGGCCTAGATCAAGCTATAAATAGACCCTCCCGTGTTTCTGCGGGGGATTCGGTTGTCACTCCATTGTAATCCTGGTGTTTATACTGAGAATCACTTCTCTTATTGTCCTCTTAGTTCCATCTCTTCACTATTTGGGTTTGAGAGAGTCTAATTCGGTGTTCGGGTCCCCGGGAGGAACCCAACAGGAAGTTGCGAACATATATTGTAGCCACTACACGTGTACAGAAACCGCTCTAGTAGAGCGGCCAAACACCTAGCTTGGTGTCTCTGATACACAAAACTATAGCGGTTCTGGAATGAGCTACCCTGACTTATAAAAAAATCAAAAGCGACGAAATCATTTGAGACTACATAATGTTATTTTCCTTGTAATTATCCATGTATTTCCTCCCAGACTTCTGCTTATATTATGCACTAGCTCGTCGATGATGACACGGTCAAATTGTAAATAAAAAGAAATTTATAAGAAGCTGCATAGAACATGATGATGTATTATTAGTGATATAAAATGATAGAAGTAGCAATAGTAAATCGTAGACATGCTGAGGTAACAATGGTAATAAGGTATCCGTATGAGACCGTGTCCATGTTTTGATAGTCAAATTGCCAATTTATCTCCAGTGCTGGAAAGAGTCGATATGCCAATCCTTCTCCAGAATTTCAAATAAACCATGAAAGAAATTTAGAAATATGTACTTTTTCATTACATAAATGGTTTCAGATAAACCATATATATGTTGTGCTTCGAAGTGATGGGGAAATTGCATTATTTGACTTAGTCCTCATCAATGCAAATTGATCCCTTGATATATAAGTTTGTTGGCGAAAACAGCATCCATGCATGTTCGTTTGGTGAAAACAGCAGCCATGTTCGTCTGGTCTACAATCTAATCGTATGGGCGTAGAAACTGGATTAGTCAATATTTGTATATGCACTGTAATTTTAACTCTTGCTATATCTATACATACACACTGCTACTTATAAGACCAAAGTTCCCAGTGCGTTCCGAGAGATGTTATTTTAAAGGAGGAAGCGTGTTTTGCTGGCATATAACGCATCGCATCCGATATACAACTGATGCACAACATACAAGCTGATCCTGGAAAGTGGGCCGTGTAATAAAATGAGGTGAAAAAGAAAATCTTTTGTTCCAACCCATGTATGAGGATGTATATTTGTTTTACAGATGTGACTGTACATACAACCAATGCATCAATCCTATCTTACAAATGAAGAAACAAATAAGTTACGTACATAAAACCAATGCATCAATTCCTATACATTTTATGCAGCCTTATGACTACGTACTGACTAGAACATTATATATAGTTACAACCACACGTTAAGTAGTACTTGACATATATCGAGCTCCTCCTGCATGTTCCTTTTAATAGATCCCTCACTTGTAAGATAGACCGATAGCTGTGAAAAACAAAAGAAGAAATCTCAATAAGTGAAGATCGTTGCGCAGCCCCTTTATTTCCTCTCAAATGCTTGACATTAGACATGGACTTTATTTAGGAAATAATAACTTTTTATACCTTTATCGTTTCTGTTCTTGCTTCGGCTCTGGGCAGCTGTAGCTTGTCTGTAAGGCAGCTGCTGGTACATGTTCGGTGCCTGGGCATTCCCATTGATGGGCGGCGAAGGAGTCACCAAACCTACAAGCATTCACAAGAAAAAATCAAAAACAAATTAGGGAAATTAATTATTCCGTCAACAGATGCCAATATATCATTCCACTACTGGTAGAGACAGAATTCAAATAGGGGAGGATGAAAGGGTCTTGTAGAATCAACATACTGAAACACAAAAGAAAAGTGGGACAAAGACAGATAAAAGAAGTGGAAACGCAAGGACGCCCATGCACGTTAGCGAAGAGCATGCACCACACATGCTCTGCTGATTGAGCTCGTGCCAATGGCACAAAACTGAAAGTTTTGAACTATTATATGATGTAAAGGTACTAACCAGATGAAGATGCTGTTTCCTGTTGTCCACGAGGCTTAGGAGCTTTGTAGACTGGACGTCCTTGTGATGCACTAGATCTAAAAGTAGCAGGCACGTCGGTAGATAACCCTGGATTTCGAGCCACAGAAACGGACACGTCGTTTAAGACAAGATAATAATAATCGAAGAAAAAACCATATCCGACTAATTTATCCTATATAATCTCAAGCATTATATCTGGACAATATTTTGATAGAAACGCACCGGTTGAGGAGTTTGTCGGGTCTCCTTCCATATCTTCCAATGCTAAAATGTGCTGTCCTGAACAATCTGTTCGTGATCAGCTTCTGGCACTGCTAAATGCAGTTTGAGGGTGCCTTATATAGAAAGCAAGGATGGATAAATCCTGGAAATTGCATCTGATTGATCTGTTACAAAGTTTTTAAGTTTATTTTTCGGTTTGGATATACATATTGTATCCCTTCATATTGTAGCGGGCAGCCATCTTGCTTATTCCGGAAGCTAAACTCAGCATCACTAGTTGTTCTTCGGGGCTTTACCATGTAATTCTCATAGATTTTCCCTGGCGCCAGCACGTCACATGTATGCGTGGAGTTTGCTCCTACTCTTTGGTCAGATATTAGTTCTCAGAACATGACAAATCAGTGTACCGTGAACCAAGGACCCTGCAACTCGATCATAAACCGTGTTCAAATGATCATAGACACTGCCTTCATCATTTCTAGAAAATCAGTATAGAATCATTTGATTCATGTGACAACAAAGGAACCATTTTGTATGTTTCAGTTGAATCATAATATTTTTTTCTGAAAACGTCATGGCATATGTATATGTAATCCAATGAGTATAATTAACGCCTGGTCATATCTCGTTCAGAGATGGAGGGAAACAGTAAGGAAGGATGTCGCTGTCATAGTTACTTGCCTTGTGACATGCTGTGCTATGTATTATCTGTGATTTGTCCAGTACTAAGGAGATTCGTTGATAAGTTGAATTTACTGTAACAGTTTTTCTGTAATATTCAGAATAGTGATCAGCTGTACTTCCAGTCATGCATTTGACAACCAAACAATGCAGGAGGTAACCTAGCATTTTCCTCCATCTTTCCTGTAAATGAAGCCAACGAACACTTGAACTTGATCGTTATCTGCCTGTTAAATAAAGTCTGATAATCATTTTCGCTCAATCTAACCTCTTGAACTATTGTTTCTGCCATCAGACAAGGCATATTTTAATGTCTGAAACATGCATCAAATGGTACAAGAACTTGCACATAACATAATCGTGAAGTCAAGGAAATCTCTTTGATGTTATTATATAAAATCTGTTTTATGATGCAGACGCGCAACACTACGTACGGTGAATTACGTCAGGTGCATCGTCAGAATTCAGTTGCATTGTGACTTCGGTAATCGATCAGTGGAGAACACGATTTGTTGCTTCGCGAATGCTAGCACGTAGCTGGAGACCAGCTTAGAATACAAGTTCTTATATGACTTATTACATATAGGATTTAGCTTGGAGACGGCCAGCTTAATTACTAGTTGCCAACGCGTTAGTTCACATAATAACTCTGTGACATTAATTAAAGGTATCATCTTCGGAAGGGTTAATGATGCAATTTGGGAATAGAATCGGTAATGCCAACGCTCATGGTTGTTCCACCAATTTTTTAGTCAGTTCTGCCTTCGTGCAGAGTTGGCATGCAATTCGTCGGTGTGGGCTAGCGTATCCTAACCACGATTTTTTCCTTATCTCCATGGCAGGTCCTTGTTCCCTCCATGAACTTTCCTCGCCTCATAAGGTACTTGTTCCTTCCTCTAGGAACTTTTCCTGATCTTAGCAGGAAACCATTGACTACCTTGATGATATGGATGTAAACCGACCCATGTAAATAACCTTAATTGACTCCCTCGTAAAAAAAAGAAAAAAAAACTGACTCCTCCCCTTGTATCAAAAACAAATCAAGCTCCGAATTCATACTTTGTCTATTTAACGGAAACAAAAAATACACCAATTCAGAAGTTGCTAAAGAAATTTATGAATTATCAACATCTGTATACCTGGAAAACATTTAATTCTGAAACTAAAGGGCCCAAGGACATTTTGGTAAAGTTTCATGATTTTCACAACCTTTTAAGAATTTTAGATAATTACAAGTTGGCTTAACAGTTAGCTGAATTCCATATTTTCTTTTTCTAATCTCGGAATGAATGAATCCTGAAATTCTAATTCCAGCATTGTGTCCTATACTTATATCACTCTGCAAACACAAAACATTAGGCGAATTCTCCTCCCTCCCGGCCCATCTCCTCTTCTCCTCCCTCCCGGCCCAGTCGCCTATACGGCGAGGCGACTCGCCAGTATGGCCCCGCCTAGGCGCGCCGTCGTCTCTCTCCCGTCGCCATCGCCGTCCCGACGCGTGCCGTCGCGAATCCCGCCTCTCCAGTCTCCACCCGGCGACGCCGAGCCCAGCAGATCCTCTCTCCGCTGTAAAACCGATGCGCGACGAGCTTCGCTTCCTCTCCGAGCACCCAGCTTCCCGCTTCGACCACCACCGTCGTCCAATTTCACCTTTTCCCCATTTTCTTCCCCGCCGCCGGCCACCACGATCCACCGCTCTCTTCTTCTCCTCTCTCATCAGCCTGTCTCGCTGTGTCTCGCTCGCTGACCCAGACTCTTCCCTTGCAGGTCGGAGCCACCGGAGCCCGGCTCCTGTCGAGCGCCGCCGCCGCGCTCATCCAACGATGTAGACTGATCTGGTCCATCTAGGAATCGTAAACAACAGCCCAGCCACGGGACTGCCATGACCCGAGACATTTGCTGGTAAGCCCCATGCGATTTACCTAAATTTTGTATAGCTCCTGTTCTTTTTCATAAACACCTCTATACTTTTAATTTTGTCTTTCACTCCACTTTTACACTGAAGCCCTATAAACTTTTCCATAATTACAAATAGGTCCTTAGCCTTACTGTTCTTCCAAATAAGCCCCTTAGACCTTTAAACCATCTAAACATTTCAACCGTAGTTCAGTTTTGAGCCATACTTTGCTGTTGTTCTCCCCAAAATAGATTGATAAGCCGCCAATGCCCTAATAAGTTCCTTCTCTGTATCTCGATAAAATCCCGTCTCGGCAATTTGTTCGATTCCAACCTTAATGTTTTCATTTGTAGATGTTCGACTAAACCATAATCCTACCTAACCGCAACTATCTCATCGTTGTCAACCCTATCAGTTATCTCATTGATGTTTCTTGAATGTAGATTTGCTTTTATGTCGATTATTCTCTCGTAACTTATTTGAAGCATCGCATTTATTCTTGTCATGATCTCACACTCACCATTTCCTACCCTCGTACTCATGTCAATCATTAGTAGCTTAATGTGAGCAGCTAAATTAGTAAATAATAGCTAATTACCATTAGATAGCATGACACTAAAGGAAATTAAAATAGCACACCTTGCCCTTCATACACCCGTTAGATAGCATGTACCTTTATATAGGTTCCAACATATAAGCCCTTTGTGTTTAGTCAGATGTACGAATGACATGTACACCCACTTGTTTCCACCTTGCACGTCTCAGTGTTTAGGATCCCTTTCGCATCAAAATACCAGTGCTTGTTTTATCCCCCTAATAGCCCTTGTAAAACAATAACCCAATTTTCGTAAAATCAGTCAATGTCCCCCATGAATCAAGAGTTCGCATCTTTTCGAATCAAAGCGTTCTAAAGTAAAACTATTGCATCATGCATGGGTTGTATCTTACATCTTTCGATGGTGTTCTGTTGATTCTTATTTGGTGTTCAGTCCGATCTTATTTGGCTATTTTCTTTTGGGTAATTTGTTTATACGAATTGGTTTATATGCGCTGGCTTCTGTGGGCTTCATGGAAAACCAAGAAGATACATGCTTCGAGCAACCTGTAAGACTACAGAACCTCTCATATGCAAATGGACCTAACCTAAAGTTCATATCGGGCCGAATATGTTATAATCATTGGAGAATCACAGGACAAACATAACATCCAGTCCATAATGCGATGTAATATTGACTCCATAAAACTCCGACGTAGAAGGCTCAAAGCCAAGTCCTGTTGTGTCATGCTACCCAGCTATGGTGCGAGGTACACCTACTTAAATCTTTTTTTTTCCTTTTGAAGCCTCTCCTACACAGTATTTGTTCATGTGCATACTCACGCACTTCCATCATGGCATCACGCCGGAGAGAATTATTATGAGGGCATGCCCCAATGAGACGCGAGAATTGTTCCGGGGTATCCAACTATGGTTCAAAAGTAATTGAAGACAAGGACAATCAAGACGTTGATGGTGCACCTATATTCACATCTTTTCGACCACAGCCTACACGAACATAATTATTTATCTTGACATGTAAGCCTCTGCTATTGAGTATAGTATTTGTTCATGTACGTACCTAGTCACGCACACTACCATCATGGCATCACGCCTGAGAATTGTTATGAGGGCACGCCCCAATGAGAATTGATCCTGGGTATCCAACTATGGTTTCTCGAACCTTCCTTTGCCCTGACAAAAGTAACTGAATACAAGGACACTCAAGACGTTGATGGTCCACCTATATTCACATCTTTTCGGCCAGAGTCTACGATCATACGTAATTATTTATCCTGACAATATTTCACTGTCCCTATCTCGCCCCTCCTTGGTTGTAGCTCAAGACAGAATACACTGCTTGCACCACGGTACAAACGAGCCCAACAACAGCCGCAGCGAGGCCAACGGCCAGCCACGGATTCCTGAAGTACTTCTGCCGGAGCCATGCCATCCATCGCCCATGCTGGCTCCGGTACCGCTTCTCCAGAGCCTGGCATGTCGCCTTCAGATAGTTGCAGTGGTGGTTACCTGTCGCTTACAGCAATAAGAGTTTTTAAGTATAAAAAAAACAGCACAAACAGAACGTCCAATCCATAATACAGTGTAATATTGACTCCATAAAACTCCGACGTAGAAGTCTCAAAGCCAAGTACTGTTGTGTCATGCTACCCAGTTATGGTGCGAGGTACACCCACTATATCTTTCCTTGTTTTTAAGCCTCTGCTATTGAGTATAGTATTTGTTCATGTACGTACCTAGTCACGCACACTACCATCATGGCATCACGCCTGAGAATTGTTATGAGGGCACGCCCCAATGAGAATTGATCCTGGGTATCCAACTATGGTTTCTCGAACCTTCCTTTGCCCTGACAAAAGTAACTGAATACAAGGACACTCAAGACGTTGATGGTCCACCTATATTCACATCTTTTCGGCCAGAGTCTACGATCATACGTAATTATTTATCCTGACAATATTTCACTGTCCCTATCTCGCCCCTCCTTGGTTGTAGCTCAAGACAGAATACACTGCTTGCACCACGGTACAAACGAGCCCAACAACAGCCGCAGCGAGGCCAACGGCCAGCCACGGATTCCTGAAGTACTTCTGGCGGAGCCATGCCATCCACCGCCCATGCTGGCTCCGGTACCTCTTCTCCAGAGCCTGGCACGTCGCCTTCAGATAGTTACTGTGGGGATCGTTCACGGTGAACACCACGCCCTTGCAGAGGTCGGCGAAGCAGCGGGCGACCTCGGCGTTGTTGCCGAGGCCGTGCGCGATGACCCCGCACCGCGACAAGAGCTCGACATCGGCAGCCGTGCAGGCCACCTGTGACATGAAGACGCAGTACGAGGTGACGTGGTTCCCCGTCGTGACCGGGTTGTGCTGCTCCAACGCCATCAGGTTCCGCAGAAGCCGCCACGTCTCGGCGTCGATGTTCAGGCGGGGAACCTCGAGCACGGTGCCGCCGCTGTTCAGCCTCACGTCGAGGATGCAGCTGGCTCCCTCGTGGCGCCTCTTGAACTTCACTCCAGCGAAGTAGTACTCCGTCGCCGTGCGCCACCGGTCCACCGGCCGCTTGCTGGTGGTTTTGCCGCCGGAAGGTAAAATGGGCTTGAGGTGCATGTGCACCAGGTGCAGCAGATTGCCTGGTGCAGACAGCGGTGGTGTTGCCACAGAGTACTGATGCCGCTTGCTCAGCAGGTCCCGGACGTAGCTGCCGATGGTCTCTGCCGCGGAAATGCTGCCATCCAAAAAGGTTAGCTGGTGAACCTTCTCGACGACGAAGAACGGGATCTGGTTCTCTGCAAGGTAGAACACGTCGCGAACCACCGCGACAGCCTCCAGCTTGTCACTGCCACCGTTCGTGCCGGCGACACCGCCGAACCTGACCAGCAAGTAGCAGGCGTCCAGCAGCAGCATGCGCACGAACACCTCACGGTCCATGGGAAACAAGTGGGCGTAGCACCTTCTCGCTTCGTCCTCGAAGCGTGCCAACTCGTCGAGGTACCCCTCCAACCTCGTCCCGCCGCCGGCGCTCGCCGCCGATAGAACGGCGCTGAGGCATCTTATCTTCTCGTCATCTCTCGCGAGCTCCGGGTTCTTGATCCTGTTGTAAGGTCCGATGGAGACGTGATGCGGTTCGTACTCTGCCGGGTCGACGTTGCGGGTGAGGCTGCCGACCTCACCGATGATGATCGGACATCCTCGTGTGTGAAGTGGCGACGTCGACGCAGCTGCGGCGAGCTCCTGTATCAACTGTCCGGCCAGCAAGGCCATGTCCACGGCAACGGAATCCTGAGCTTGCCCTGTATGGTAAGTAGACAATAGAGTGTCTTCGTTCAGTGACAAAATTACCCAAGGATGAATACAAATACTGAGCTGATCCAGGGAGAATTTTTCTTGGAACCTTGTTGGGTATCCATTAATTTATCAGTATGTAGAACACCAAATATCCCGTTCGTTGCTTCCTTCGACTGTGCTTCCAGGATGAGTGCAGCCGCCTTGACTAACAGTCTGCTCTGCTTCATTATATATACTGAAAGAGTAACAAGGCGCCTGCATAAACTGACACTGGAATATGCGTCCGGATAAGATCGATCCATTGGGTCAAAGATTCACCTTGATGACTTTTTACAAAAAGGCTTGTTCGAGTGGTTCCATCATTGATTAACTGTGCTAAAGGTAGCATTAGCGTTCACAATCAGGAGTCAGTCAAGCACTAAGATGGGTTGCATCTTTCCTCTTTTAACTTTTGACGCAGCAGCTGATAAGAAAATAGGTTGCGTATACCAGAACCTTCTCGTGCGCTGCAAGAAATCCTAAGGGCCATAGAGCACGCCTGAATAACTGTAGCAACCAACAGTTAAAGCCTGGAAATAAAATATATCGTCTACATTAAAAACAAAGTAAAATGACAAATAATGTTCAATTGGTCTTTCGAATTTCAAAGTCCCAACTTTAGCGTGTGATTAATTTGTTAAATGGTGGCTAAATTTTGGACATAGTTCTCCCCTATTCCTCTATGATTTCATAAGAGCAATGAGTGTTATCAAATTTGAAGAGCTAGCATGTGGATGGCGGGACCTACCTGACCGCAAGGAATGTTAATGAAAAAAATTGCATATGCGGGCACTTCATGTGAGGCTTCGAGGAACTGGACAAGTGGACTCACTTTCCCTTTTACTTTCCGTTCTCCCTTGTTTACAAATTCTTATTGAACTGGCCACAAAAATTCACATAAATTTGATTTTGTACAAAACTTTCACACAATTTAGTAAGTTTACTCGCTGAACACTCAGCTAAATTCCAATTCATATGGTTTCAGTTCATTGGATGGTCTTGCATATCCAACATATATTTAAATATGTGCATTTCTATCCAGGTAATTAGACTCGTAGGTTACCTTGAACGGGATATATCATAAGTCATGCTATGGTTACTGAAAATCCACAT
This sequence comes from Eragrostis tef, assembly GCA_000970635.1. Lineage (NCBI taxonomy): Eukaryota > Viridiplantae > Streptophyta > Magnoliopsida > Poales > Poaceae > Eragrostis > Eragrostis tef. The sequence goes on along the minus strand of LAPY01004536.1, from coordinate 22,958 downwards.
GGTTCTCTGGCGTTGATATTTGTACGGCCGGCTGATCCAAGTGACTATAAACACTATGTTATGCAAATGTGAACGCAGCTATAGAACTTGAGAAATGCAATAAGAGAGTAGATTGTGTGAAATGACTAAAAACAAATGATTTGATATGTAGCCTCACAAAGGTAAGTAATAGTTTTCGTGTGTAGTCTCACCTCTTATAGCCATATCCACACACATTGGTTCCCAAAAATAGGGTCGCAAAAGAAAAATTCACACGGGTACCGCGATATATTGTATGCTACTCCTTGGACTCTCCATAAACAGGGATAATTAGACAATGGAATGTGAATTTTTCAGTGACATAATTTCACAAGGATGAGCACAAATATTCAGTTGATCTGGGCACCTTCTTCAGAATCCATTGATTTATCAAATTGTAGAGGACAAATTTACTTGTTCCGTGCTTCCATAGGAGATACTTCCCTGACATGCGCTGCTTCAACATATATACATAACAAGTAACAAAAAAGGTACGTGCACAAACTTCCACTTGGTATGTGTCTTTATAACATTGATCGTGTGGAGGATTTACTATCTTGTTCTAGTATCAAAAAGGCTTGTTAGAAAGGTAACGTTATTGACCACCAGTACTATAAAGATACTTTAGAGCTCACAAGTCAGTCAAGCACTCGTCTGCCGACTTGCATATATCCTCTTTTAAGCACGGCAGCTGAAAAGAAGAATGGTTGCGTAAACAAGAACCCTCGTGTCCCGGGCCATCATCTTAATGGCTTCGCCTGCCAAAGGCTCCTTATTTATAACCTTTAAATCAAACAGCCTGTTTATATCAAAAAGAAGATATGGTGACCAAGAAAACTCAGTTTCTAACTGGATGTAGAATAGCCTCGATTTGTATTCCAACTGCGTACCCTGTAGTCCTAGATTTGTATCTTCTATCTAGGAACTAAAATATGAAAAATTAACAGAACACAAGGAAGAAAAGTGGATAATGTAGAATCTAAGAAGCTTCGATGAAAGAAAACTAAAGACCATTCCAATGACTGTGGATACATCAGACAGTCAGTGTCTACATCACCTTTTATTCCAAACGTTCCTTTCTTGAGATACATTTTTTTCTTGTTGCTAGTCTAGATGACTACTCCCTACGTCAGATTTTTCTATCTTTCGGTTGCAAAAAAGAAGATGATGTTTTTATCTTGTACCATCTTTTTTCAGTGTACTGTTAAAAGCAGATTTAAGTTCATAAATTATAATTGATCTCAGAGGTATAAATGTTTGATGCTGAAATAAGGACCTCCATGGTTTATGATGGTAGTTTAGTCTAGTATATTTTGACAGAGTGAACAAACCTTGGAGACACCATCTAATGTCAAACCGATGAATATCCTGAGTTCTCTTCCATGCAGACATGTGGGTTGGAATCATGTAACTGGCTAACTTCCCCCTCGTATCTAGAAAGATGTAGTACAGGATTCAATTCACATGTACCTACCTCAGCCGCACGGAGCGCTTTCTGCTTGTCCCTCAAATGTGTTTGCCATTGTTTTGTTGATTACATTATTTATTTATTTTGAGAACGGGAGATATATATTAATCACTGCACTGTACGGTTACACCCATACTCGACATAACCAGACAAAATGTTCTGGTGACCTGACTCGATCCCTACTATCACTAGGGGTATTACACTGGTACTCGACATAATTATTACAGACTAGAGACTCCGACTCAACGACACCACTAATGCAAGAAGGAAAATTAAACCTCTGCACTACGAACTCTTTATTCTTCAGCGCTAGCTGTGCTAAAAGATGAGCTGCTTTATTTGAACCTCTCCTGGTTCTACCGAACTGCACCTCAGGAAGAAGCTGACTGACTGCCTGTATCTCCCTCATAATTCCTTCCCAGCTTGTCTTGCCGTGTTTACTTTGCTCCCAATAATTTTTTTTGCGAACGGGAGATATATATTAATTACGGCACCGTATGGTTACACCCGTACTCGACATAACCAGACAAAATGTTCTGGTGACCTGACTCGATCCCTACTATCACTAGGGGTATTACACTGGTACTCGACATAATTATTACAGACTAGAGACTCCGACTCAACGACACCACTAATGCAAGAAGGAAAATTAAACCTCTAAGGAAAATTAAACCTCTGCACTAGGAACTCTTTATTCTTCAGCGCTAGCTGTGCTAAAAGATGAGCTGCTTTATTTGAACCTCTCCTGGTTCTACCGAACTGCACCTCAGGAAGAAGCTGACTCACTGCCTTTATCTCCCTCATGATTCCTTCCCAGCTTGTCTTGCCGTGAGGCTCTTTCAAAAGATCAACAAGATTCCAGCAATCCGATTCAAGAATTGAAGGTTCCCTTATCCAATCAGCAGCCAGACGAATACCTTCTAGGCAGGCCTCAGCCTCTGCTTCTAGTGCTGATGAACAGCGTCTTAGCATCCTCCAGGCCGAGAGCAACACCTTTCCTTCAGAGTTACGGATCAGCACACCTGAACTTGCTTCACCTGTCATCTCCAAAAAACCTGCGTCAATGTTAATTTTAACCCAATTAGGAGGTGGTGGTTCCCATTTATGCGTAGTGGCCGAGACACCTGTAGCTCTTCTTGATGCCGGACTTGCTTTTGTTGCTTGATCATGCAGCTTTCCTTTACCTTTTTCATCAGTCTTACTATCTGGTTGCTGCTAAAGTAACAGGGACTCACTGTAGCTCTGAAGAAAACGAACTGAAGCAATTACAGTGTCCTTGCCTTTGCCGTGTACAATGTCATTCCTCAGGTGCCATGCTCTCCAGAAGAGCAGTAGTATGTGCGCGCCCTGCTCCTTTGGCACCGAGTCCATAAGAACCAGTAGCCAATCCGGTCCTGTATACTCGAATTTCCTCTCATCAGACAGATCCCATACTTTGCGTAATTCATGTTTGAGAGCAGAAGCCTTTCTACAACGAGTGACTGCATGATATGCAGTTTCATCCTCCATCCCACAAATCTGACAGGTACCAATTTTAGTCAGTGTTCTCCTCTTTCTGCTTTGTTGTGTTGCATGCCCGTCCCCTGCCAGTCGCCATGCGAACACCCTGACTTTATTTTATTATTATCGACAAAACAATGGGTTTTTTTTATGGAACAAAACAATGGTAGTAATCGACAAAACAATGGCAAACACATTTGTCCCTCAAAATAATTTGCGTGGTCACCTTCAAGTTTCCTTGAAGCAATTTTTTATAAACTTACTTATATCTAATATTGTTATATCTTGTGTAAAGCAACTAAATTTATGAATGTAACATTAAATACTAGTTTTAGTATAGGATTAATTTCAAGTCCGGGATGCTACTTTTAATACCTTGCTAAAACGGTTATCCACGGAAACACAAAAAAGGACTTCAAGAAACGTGAAGTAACCTTACAGCTGGAAACATCAGTATATTCTTCTGAAGCATCAATGGTGTGTGTTTGTGTGTGTGGTTTTAGAAAGAGATAAGTTCATCACTTCGTAAATGAATGACTCCTCCCAATTGTCAACGAAAAAGTAAGACAGGACGCTGTAGTAAAAGATAAAAAAAAAAAGCGACTCTACTTTGTAGCCGCATGCACACGTTGTCCTTTTTTTTCTTTCCGGGGGAACACACGTTGTCCCTTTAATATTACTTCCCCGTAGGCGAAGCCAGATTTGCAAACCACCGGCGTCACCACCAAGTTTTAACGGTATCATTAGGCCACTCTCAGTGCATACTTTCATTTCACACTTTTCAAGCGTGACACATCAGATTTAGAGTTTTCACATAATAAATAAAATGACATCTCTTAATGCATAATTTGATCTCACGGTTTCATAAGCAAAACATAACATTAAATTCTTGTATTGAGATTGGTCAAAACATGTTAGGATGAAAGGTTTGGCTCTCGATGGGTCTTTTAATAAGCTTTTATGTATATGAAAGTATGCCACACTCTTTTTATGAGGATGAAAGAAACTTCTCCTCTTTTATATTAATTGATGTGTCATGTCATCTATTTTGGTGATGTGGCACATTATTTAATAGTGATAAAAGGGTCATTGAGACTGGCCTTAGCTAGAAAATAGAGAAACCGAGGCCTCGACTTACATAACGGGTAGGTACGGGGGAAGTGTCATTAGCTGAAAAATGGGTATTGAGCATTGATTTTACAAAGGATTTGTTAAAAGTTGTTGGTGTCAGCTGACACCAACAAAACGGGTAGGTACGGGGGAAGTGTCATTAGCTGAAGAATGAGTATTGAGCATTGATTTTACAAAGGATTTGTTAAAAGTTGTTGGTGTCAGCTGACACCAACAAAACGGGTAGGTACGGGGGAAGTGTCATTAGCTGAAGAATGAGTATTGAGCATTGATTTTACAAAGGATTTGTTAAAAGTTGTTGGTGTCAGCTGACACCAACAAAACGGGTAGGTACGGGGGAAGTGTCATTAGCTGAAGAATGAGTATTGAGCATTGATTTTACAAAGGATTTGTTAAAAGTTGTTGGTGTCAGCTGACACCAACAAGTACATTTAGCTTCGCCCCTCAGATTCCATGGATTCTAAATCGCAGCACTTTTCACACACAATAGAAATAAAGAGCCTCGGCACTTATTTTGATTCGACTAGAACAGTATTATAGCAGAGAGAGTATTATGGGATTTTGGAGACGAGGGAAACGGCGTATATCTTCACATCAGAAACACGATTTTAGGATGCAAGAAAACTGCGTCTTCAATTAAGGGATCTGATATAGTGTTGGGTACCATTGCTACTTTCAGCTCCCGCAAGATATGTTGGTACTACTTTTTTCCCCTCGTCTATAAGTGCTTGTCCGACTTTGATTTGTTTAAAAGTGCTTGACTGACTACTGAACTCCGTTGTGTGATCCTCTCCGTAGCATTCCTTCCTGCGAATCTCCGATCTTTGTCGGAAAGGTGACCCAAGGGCGAGTGGAAAATTATGTACGCTCCACTCTTGCATGGTCATTTTACAAATCATTCCACATGCAAGACAGGAAGACGGCTTACACAGCTCCTGTGGGACCACCAAGGTGCCAAGAAAAAATCATTCTGGACTAGCTCAATTTGGCAATGAATCTAGATTTTTTTTCGTTGACCTATCACGCTAAGCTGTTGGCTAATCATTTGCAGTGCGAGCTACGGATTCCACATCGTGGATATATCGCTTGCCTAGTGCAAGAACTGAACTGGAAGTGATGCCCTTCACCAATCAGTGGCGGAGCTAGAATTTTTAAGATAGGTGTTTAAAGTTATCAATTAGACAAAGAGAAACATGAGAAAAGTTAATAAAAAATTTTTTATGGTACTTAAAATTTCCTCTCATTTTCTCCCTTAAATTTTATTTTTATAAAAAAAATATGTTGGTAATTTAACTTCGCACGCTCACTGTGTCGTCCTTGGATGGAAGGAAAACGGCGCTTCCCTTCTTTCCCCCGCGCCGTGCTTCTTCTTTCCCCGCCGCAGCGCGACTCTTCTTCCCCGCCGCAGCGCACCTCTTCTTCCACAGCGCCTCTTCTTCTCTGCCGAGCTGCGCCCCTTCTTCCCCGGCTTCTTCTCCTGCGGGCCCCAGCTCCGCGCCACTCTTTCCCCGGCTTCCGCACCCATGGGCCCGCGCGCCGCCGCGCCAGGG
>LAPY01004535.1:20200-30257 GCA_000970635.1 Eragrostis tef | reverse complement strand
CTATCTGGGCCATCATTTTCGCCAGCAGTGTCTCCTGCGCTGCTGGCGGCTCAGCTCGGTGTAGATCTCCTTCCGCGTCGGCGACGAACACTATGGATCCGAAGCAGAACTCGACGCCGACGGGAAACTTCATGTCGTTAACAGATCCCATCTGGTGATCTTGACGGAAACTCGACGCTGCCCCCCTACCTGGCGCGCCTCTGTCGTCACCCGATTGAACGGGGTGTTCGACAGATATTTGGATCGAGGGAGCAACACTATGAACGAGATCAATCTAAGAACACGCAGAGGGTTTATACTGGTTCAGGCCTCCCGAAGGATAATAACTCTACGTCCGGTGTGTTTCTGTGTATAATGCGGCAGCCTTTGCGTTTGGGTTTCGCAAGGAGCCAGAGAGTTTTCCCGTAGGGGTTACATGAATATTTATAGGCCAGTTACTGCCTATTCAAGTCCTATCTGAATACAATCTCTTATTTTCTTGTTTAGCAAGGATACCGATCTCTTTCTTAATCTATCTAGTTGTCAGACGTGTCTTCGGAAAAACCTTTAAAAGTAGTCTTTGGAATATCTGGAAAGTAGGGCTACGACAATTCGGATAACTGAAAACAAGATGGACATAAAGCCAAAATTTTCACTCAGCCAATTCCAGAAGCTACCCTCCACTATAACAACGAAGGTATGCAAAGCTTCTTTATCTGGGCCTTCCTGGTTGCAATTTTAGACTCAGCCTGCACAACAGGAAATCCAATACACCAGCATGAGTCACAGAAGCGGTGACCATAATCCATAAACCTGGAAATTTAATCAGCGGTTCAGATATGCACCTCTTTATTAACGCGGAGGACATGTGAGCTGCATAAGAGCCATAATGGTTCATGAGAAACATTCACAGCCTGGCAGAAGATCAGTTGATGCGTCCATGAGGACAGTAGTAGGATGTGCGAAATGTAGAGATTCAGACCTTTGGCAGGTCTGTGTTTGCAAACTCAGAATGAGTTTTATTCTCCTTGTGGAGCTGCTATAGATATCAACAGTTGAAAAACAGGAAACACAGAAAACTTTAGTAATATGAGAAAATGATGAGTTGATACGCAGCGTTGCTCTCTGCATTCTTGAGACGATCCAGAACAAACCTAGCAGACTTTGCCGGCCAGCGCTCCTGACTATTTTGCTCGCGGTTCGTGCGCCCAACACCACCACAGTACCTGCAGAAGGGAATTGCTTGCTTGTGGACAATCACATCTTCAAGGTACCTTTTGGCCTTGGTGAGTGGCATGTCTCACGGGTGCTACAGATATGAACAAATAGCATAAATAAAGACTGATAGTATCGCAACAAAAGACAGTTTCACAGAATCATAGCAATAGCTACTCTTTTATACATCAGCATGGTGTACCATTAAATTTCCTACAATAAAAAATGCTAGCACAGACAGACAAAAAGCAAAAGAAATATCTCATGGTGTAACTAAACTGGAAAAGAAACAGCAAAGAAATGTACCATCATTAAATGAACCAATTGGCATGGAATGTCCAACACATGGACATGACCACAGGTTCGCCCAATAACAATGAAAAATGATACTCCTAAAGCGTAGGGGGATACTGCACAACATCCTGCTTTTTTTCCTTTAGGTTATTGAAAATAAAGACAGTGCCTCAACACACGTGAAATTCAATAATCAAACTACAGAACTCAAATCTGCACAGTTCCAATGCCTGTTTGTACTGTGTAATCGCATTAATGCCCAAGTGCCCTAAATTCAAAGAGAACGAAATACAAGGCATACAAAACTGTATATGTGTATTTGTAGAGTTAAAATATACACTAGAAAAAAATCTAAACAACAAAGTCAGAGATCAACTGGATCAAATACAAGTGTATTACGTCAATTGGTTCATCAAATAATTACAATTGGTACTCCCGTGGTTCAAGCATCATACTTTTCTGGCCCAACTACATAACCATGTTGCAAATCAACTAAGAATGAATCAACGACCAGAATCTTTCAAATCTCAACTATAGCAGCACAAATTTTATGGTTAGTACACAGGCCAGCTCCAAAACTAGGTACAGTACAACAAAAGTTCAAACCAACTGTTAGTGTAATCCTTCTTGGCTGTTTGTTTGAGTCCTGTCAGTGGTGACAGCACGGGCAAGGCCCACAGGCTGCTGCTGTAGGCGGTGATGATGCTAATAACAAGCATGAGTTGGTGGTGAAGGAGGCGGGGGTGACAGTCTCGTACAATGAGCAACCATGGAGTGTGGGGTGGGCTGCGTGCACACAAGGAGGTTGGGCAGCGGAGGGCAAAGAGGTAGTTGATGAGAAGATAGACCAGATGACCATATCCGAGAAGGAGACCGAGAATGAGGCGTGAGACACTCTCAACGAGAAAATTAATGAGTTTGCTTTGAAAGTGACCAGGATCGTGAACGAGATACGCTCTCTTGGCACTAAAGTGGAGGAGGCCACCGTCGTAGAGAAGCTTTTGCGTTCTCATAAATTCCTACCCCTTGTGAGCACCATTGAGTGGGGGCGGTGAACCGCTTCCATCGACGCAATCGGAACACTTCACCGGAGCGACGGAGAACATTTGGTGTTTGAGGGCATTTGAGTCCTCAATGGGGCGGTGACGTGACAAGGAGGGAGAGCATGAGCTCCATGATCACGCATGCTGCGGCTCACGCAAGGTGAGTGGGAGGCCATAGTTGCTAAAGAAAAAGTGGGAAGCCATAGTCCAACAGCAAAAGCAGTGCGAAGAAGAAGTGGCGCGGCAAGTTTGATAAGTGAAAGAATTGATTGCCGCAACTGTGGTTAGTTTAGTCACTTCGCTGATGAGTTAACGAAGGTGATCAAGGCAGCAGCAAATCTTGCCATTGCAGATTTGAATGATGAGCCTGCACTACTTTGAATCTGATGTAGAGGTGTAGAATAAAACAACAAGAATTAGAGGGAGATTGTTAGTGTAATCTGTGTTGGCTGTTTGTTTGAGTTGTGTCAGTGGTGTGTGTACATGCGCAAGTTTAGTCTCAACTGCATGCATGCAGGTGCTCGTTGCCCAACTTGACGGTGTGGCCGAGTCCACGGCGAGTGGTTCAGCTAATACCCACCCCGCATGCATGTGTTAGTGGTGATCTTGCATGTAGAGAGTGATTAGTGAAGCAAGAGAGAAGGAGGAGGAGTGTAGTGCCTTAATATTTTTTATCTTGCTCATGAAGCAAACTGTGTGCTTAGTTAGTGATTAGCAAACAGGAAAATATTTAGTGCAAACCACCTATTACCTATTCGGTACCTACTTAGAAGTTTTGAAAAATTATGAAACTTGACATACGTGTAGAGCACATGGTGAAAAACATGCACACAAAATTTGAGATCAAAACTCAACTTCTAGTAAAAGATACAAAAATAAGAAATCATGAAGAAAGAGGAGGAAAAAGATAAAATAGTAGCCGTGCAGCTTTTTTGTCCTCTTCCACCATGATTTGTTATTTTTGTATCTTTTACTATAAAACGAGTTTGGATCTCAAATTTTGTGTGGATGTTTCCCACCATGTCTTCTACATGTTTGCCAAGTTTCATAATGTTTCATAACATCTAAGTAGGTTTTTCATGAGGGTCACTATAGGTGCTGCTGAAACATGCTGTTTCAGCTGAAACACTAACACTGTAGGTGCTGGTACCTGGTGCAAAACATCCAAACCAACAGGCAAATAGTTGGCCGGTGATACATAAAAACAAACATGATTAAAGAAAGCACCATCTATATATTTTCCCCAAACTGATGGACACGATGACTGAACATTCTTACTTAATTTGCTCTTGCCTCAGCTTACATGTATACTTCAAGAAATGAAAAACCAGACAACCGTAAGACATTCAATGGCCGGTTGGGCAAACTCTATGGGCGCCCAGCACCAGCCTCCCTACTTCCTTCAAGTAGCATCTTAAACACTTCATGTTTATGCAAGAAAATCAAAAATCAATTAACAGGCAAATAGAAAACATAAGCTTGAGATTTTCATTGATTGAGGTTTTCTCTTATACTGCAGCTCTTAATGTTGATTTTGCAAAACTTGTGTCGCAGGAACGGTGTAGATTTGTTGCCAAAGGATGTCTCAGCTGCAATGATTGACGATTGTGTAGCCCTCAATGCCGACGCAGCAGCTGGCTACATTTCAGCTGAAGGAGGTGCTTCTGCAAGGTTATTGTAGTGTGACTTTACAATTAATCGTTGTCATTTCCAAAAATGAATGTATCGTGACCCATCGTACATGTTCAATTTTCTGCAGAATAGCAAAATGGGGTAAGAGTAGTACATTTGCTGCCAATGAGAGCATACTGAGCGCAATTGAACGTGCAATGAGGAATGCAGGGGCCGGGGGGCCAATGTTTCTAACACCACAATCAGCCTGCCCTATAGATAACTAACGCGATGTTAACATCAAACATCATAGAAACATCAAAGGCAGACGATGCTTTGTAAGTGTTCAGTGTTCTAGTGCTTCTGCCAAAAAGTTGACTGTTATATAGTACACCACAAGCCCAGCTGCAGGTTCACATGTGCCTTTCTATTTATGGTAAATGACTGCTGAAAAGTAGTGCAGCCTTCTTTAGGTAGCACAGCACACTTTTGCCACATGTAAGAATTTTTTTTTGTGGCCATTAGTAGGCAACATGTCTCATAACAACATACTTTTTCCTAATATATATGGACAACAGTTCTCATAAAGCAACCATGATTTTGGTAACAGTTTGTATTTGGCAATGCGTTTCACAATAAACTTGCTTACATGGATTCTTGTTTCTAATTGACAACATATAACAGGTTTTGGCTGGTTATCCACCTAGATGCACGTGACCTCCATGCCATGGTTCCTTTTGGCTGAGGCAGCTTGATGCATGCAAGGACAGCTCCGCAGAAGGTGGACATTTGTGGTAAGTGGATTAATGCCCACAGTTTTGAGCTTGGATACAACTTTGGTATCAGTGTGGAGTATTGTCATAAGATTCATTTACAATTTATTGTTATAGCTCTTTTTTTTGCACTACAATTTTTTTTTTGTTTCTTGCAGAAGCAACGCAATAGTTTGGTTCTGAAGTTGCTACATTATCCAGATAAGGCTAACTAAATATCTTTACTCCATCCTGTATCACCCAGATATTTCTACACCATTAACCAGACTAATTTTTTTATTGACCAGTATGAAGTTAATGTTTGGTTATATCACCAACCTAACCATCAAAGAGGAGACCACTTTCAAGAAGTAGCAACTTTTTGGTGTGTAGCAGCCTTGCCTGTACTAGTACCATATGCCTGCTGCATTGCTATTTTGAGCTATGGTCAGCTCATCGGCCTATGTTGCAGTCTGATGTGCATTGGCACAGTCTCAGAAGAGGAGGCCAGCGAAATGAAAGGAGGGCATGCTCAAAGTTTGAGCGGATGTTCTGGAGGGAAGTTCAAATTTTCATCGGGACAAGCATGGACATTGAAATTGCGAAATGTAGGATGGTAATGAAAAAACAAAACCGTCCTCTGTTACATTAAAGGACACATCACCGGAAACTAACATCATTACCGGGCATTTCTTAATACAGTTTATTGTACCAATCCTGACGAGTGACAAGTGGTGCGCTTACATATGGGATTTGAAGACAAGGAAGAGATTGTTAACTGTCATTTGGGGCCTGAGTTCATTTTAACTGTCAATTGTTAACTGTTGTGTAATAGCAATTAATCTCCTCCCCCGTTGAACATAAAAATAGCAATTAATTAACTGTTCATGTTAACAGTCAATTGTGAATCATTACTTATATTATTAAATAAAATCTCACTACATATTTCAGAGTGAAAGAGGTGGTTCCCGACCCTCATTGTGTCCCACGCTCAGTTTTGTGCAAATCTACTTTGCATGTACTATCAAGTTAGTGGAGTATGTTGTAGGAGTTTTGATATTTATTTCTTGTGCAAATCAAATTTTCATGTATCAAATTATTTTATGTTCATGCAATAAAATAAGCAGTATGTGATGGAGAAGAAAAGAGCAGAATGTGATGGGAAATTAATACTGAACTGAGAAAAACAGCAATAGGAAGACGAACAGGTTAAGAACAGGTAGAAAGCAATAATTGACTTGAGCGCACTCAGGAAAAAAAAAACAGAGGAGAGCTCATGGTCAGGATTTCGGGAGGAGTGTTTGAGGGAGAGAAAACAACAGTTGGAGATGCAGTCGGTAAATCTGTATAAATCGAGAGGATAACTGCTGAGGTTTAAACCAAGAGAAGCAACAGAGCAAGGAAAAACAAGGTCTAAAAACTGTTGAGAAGAACAATGCTTGGAATGAAGATAACTCAGGACGAAGAGTATTGTTTTTTTTTTCTTGTTGTGAACTGGACGAAGAGTAATTATTGAGTAGCAGAGGAAGAAGAACACGGGCAGCTATAATGATGGAGAAAAGCAGTCTAGCAAAGGTGAATGGAGCAGAAGTGCCTGCTGTGCAGAACCGGTGAATCCTACTGTTGTCAGAGTATACGGTTGTCTACAAACAGGCAAATTGACCCAGGTGTGAGGCGAAGCGAAACAGAACGAGGTGCGCGTGCCCAGTGGGCCCGTCGTGGTCACATGGCGGGCAGACATATGTTCGCGCAGAAAAAGAATTCGGAAGGAAATACGATACAAATACAGAACCTCACTGTCTTTGGCTGCAGATCCCCAGACAACATCGGACGGCTGCATGTTGTGGAGCACGAGCTCTGCAGATCTGTTTTTCCGCTTCCCGGTGTCGCCGCTAGCACTCCCCCTTCCTCCCCCAACTCGGCTGCCGCCAGTGCCCCGACCACCGGAACAACCCGGGTAGCAGGCTAGGATGGCGGCGGCGGGTGTCGTGCGTCGTCGAGATCTCTCTTCCTCCCTCGCCAGAGTTGGCATCGGTGGTGCTTTGATCTGGCACCGGCATGGCCGGGTGCACGACATCGTCACGTCATCGGCGCGCAGCCGCAACGGCGCGTCGTCCTGGTGGCGCATCTGTGCGTCCGCGCGCTGGCCTCGCGGCAGGCGCGGCTTCATCGCCTAGATCGCATCCGCGTCAGCGCCTCGACGCATCGTTCTCCTAGCACACCAGCGCGTCGGCCTGGAAGGCTGCATCCACTCCACGTGCTCCGGCGAGGAGGGCCGCGTCCTTGGTGAGGCTGGGCGGCAGCTGTTCGTGGTGGTGTGCATGGTGGCTGCGGCAGCAGCTTGGGAGGATCCAGACTGCGCAGTGGTCGGGTTGTGTTCTGCTGCTTAATCGGCCGGCATTGTGGTGGCAGATTGATGTACAATCAGTGGTGGTGCTTGCCTCTTCCCATGGGGTGTGGTCCGTGCAGATGATGGGATCAAATGGTGAAAGCCTTGCCGACAACGATGACGTACTGGAGCGCCATACACCTTCTTAGAGGCGTTGTTATATCTATCCCACATTTGTGTTCGTTAATCTCTGGGTGAAAACTCAAATTCGGTATCGGATGGGCGTTGGCGGTATCTTTGATGCCGCATCCTCCTTGGAGGCGTCGTCTTGGAGATTATCACCGCTTGTTGGTCTAATGGCCAATTCTTCGTGGGTGGTGGTTTGAGTGGTTTTGCTTCAATCATGAGATGGTGTTCATCATTAGATTGATGTACTCGAGTGTTGTCCGATACCTGAAGTGGTGGAAGAACGGACGTGAAGAGTCAACTGTTCTCAAGAAACGACACTGAAAGACAATAGAGGTTGCGGATAGGAGTCGTATTCTCTTTTATTTGTTTTTTTCTTTCATTAGTGTAGCCATTTGCACTTCTGATGATGGACGACTTTTGTTGGTGGTTATATTTGGCTGTAACTTTCTTTAGATCAAGACCATTTTGGTTGTAGCTTCTTTGAAAGCCAAGACAGGGACCTATTATCTAAAAAAAAATCAATGGCTACAACAAATGTCCAAACTTGGTGAAAGTCCGAAGTTCTTGCCTAGACGGATAACTGACTGGTATGGATCCATAGCACAAAAAATTTGATAGGAGACTAACAATATTAGCAGGGTTGAACGACAAATTCAAGTGCAACCTACTCTCCCAAATCCTTAAGAAGATCTTGCAATCTAAAGGGCCCCTCGACTCGGAGATCATTGTAGAATTCAACTCTATTTAGCTTTTCTACAACCTTTTCAGCACTCTCTCTCCATTCACCTTATCCGCAGCAATATAGGCTGAACAAAAGTTTTTGGAGCCCTGAGCAGTTGCAAAGGCCCAGGGGCGACCCTATGATATTAGCTTAGAGGTAGATTATATATATGAAACGTACAAGGTTTCAGTCAAAACATATTCATGCATGATCGATGCTTGATGATCTCCAACAGAGCATTTGAAGTGACATGCCAAAGAAACATGTTCTATCGCCTTCTCTTTATATGCTTAACACTTAAATCCCTCTCTTTGACGCATTCATCCCAATAGTCTCCAATATGGCATCAGCTAGCCTGGCCCAGTGATCGTTTTCTCCGTTCTCCTCTGAAATCGGGTCCTTTTGAGCGCTCCCCTCGAATAACATGATGTCACAGCCGCCGTTGGGACTCCCGGTGACATTCACGTCCATCTCCAACATTGCTGATTTGAATCGCTCGGCGCGGATGTCTGTGAGGACATTAGCCAGTCCTTCTTCCATGCTAGCGTAGATATCTTGGCAGGTGTTGAGCTCGCTGATGAGGTCGGTGATGACTTGCAATGTGGCCGCAGCCTTGTCTGCTGTGATGTTGACTGCGGCGGTCGCCAAGCCATGTGCATCGGTGGCGTTAGCTGCCGCCGGATCAGCGGAGAGCACGCCCACGCAATACTCGTAGAGTTGCGGTGTGAATTGACAATGGCTAGACCTCGAGTGATGGCCATGGCGACTATTAGTGTGACTACGGGATGTGCCATGAGTGATCTCATATTGGCTGCGACGGATTCTCTGCATCAGTGTATCACCGCTGGCCCTCGGTCCTCATATTTATAAGAGAGCTACGAGAAGGAGAATGGAAGAACGTACTGCGTTGTACTATCAATCAACATTAAATTGGATGCACTGTACATGATCAATGCCCTTCTAATGAGAGAATCCATTTAGATAGTGAATAAATTATTTCCAATACCTGTATGAAGGAAACATTAAAATGGTTATTGATTGTGCTGATATTACTATTTGATTGATCTGTCACGCGTTTGAACAAATCACATGGAGGGTATAAAATAGCACGCACGTGGAAAAATCTTGAAATATAATCGTAGCAATATTTCTGCTACAATCAATTTTTTTTTAATGGGCGCGGCTAGCTATACATATACAACCATCTAGCTGGAGGAGGGTGGTGCAAATATGATCGTATCTGTGATTGATCTGGCACGCGTTTGAACAAATCTGTCCATTATGAGTCTAAAAAAAGAGTGAAATGCAACGGAGGTCCTTAAACTATTTTGAGTGTGTCATTCAGGTCCACAAACTCTCAAACCGCACATCCAAGTCCTCAAACAATCAAAACCGTTCACCGACAGTCCATACCGATTTTGAGCATGGTTTTGACTTTGAAAATTTGCAAAAAGGCCCTTGCATTTACCGTTCTTCCCGCACGCGAGCCCCTGGCCCTACATCTGGCTTTCGATGGCGTATGATCTTGGTTGCGAGCGTCTCAATTCGATGCACCGGTCGCTCTCGCAGAGCGCAGCCACTAGCTCCAACTTCGGCGCCGTAAGCGCCTCCAGCCGGTCGACACGCGAGCTTGCGGCTGCTCGCGTAGCAGCACGGGTTGGAGAGAGCGATGGACATGAAGCGAAACATGATCGCAGCGCCTGCAGTGCCGGCTTGACCAGGCCCTCATCACACCACTCCAGGAAGCACCTTGCCTACCACAACGGTAAACTCCAGCAAGCAAAGCTAAGCAGGCTGCCATGGCCGGGGATTCGCGTGCGAGAAGAACGATAAACTCGGAGGGCTTTTTTGCAATTTTTTGTAGTGAAAACCGTGCTCAAAACCGGTATGGACTGCCGGTGAACGGTTTTGATAGTTTGAGGAC
>LAPY01004535.1:2502-19964 GCA_000970635.1 Eragrostis tef | reverse complement strand
CACTCGAAATAGTTTAAGGACCTCCGGTGCATTTCACTCTAAATAAAATATGTCCATTATGGTACCGCAGGATTAAATTGTCACAAAACATGGAAGGGTCTAAAAGATCTTATGCACCAACACCATGGCCCATTATATGAAACGTACAAAGGTGCAGTCAAAACATATCCAGACATGATGCTTTTCCTATCTCAAACGGTACATTTGAATTTTGAAGTGCCATGCGAAAGAAACATGTTCTATGTATAACATTAACCTTAAGTCCCTCTTTGGGACACATTTCTCTCAATAGTCTTCAGGATGGCATCAGCTAGGCTAGCCCAGAGATCATTTTGTAAGTTCTCCTCTGAAATAGGGTCCTTGTGAGCGTTCCCTTCGAATAGCATGATGTCACAGCCGCCGTCGGGACTCCCGGTGACATTCATGTCCATCTCAAAGACTGCTGAGTCGAATCGCCCGACACGGATGTCCGCGAGGACGTTGCCCAGTCCTTCTTCCATGCTACCGTAGATATCGTGGCAGGTGTTGAGCTCGCTGATGAGGTAATTCATGACTTGCAATGTGGATGCGACCTTGTGTGCTGTGATGTTGATTGCGGCTGTTGCCACGCCGTGCACATCGGTTGCATTAGCTGCTGCCGGATCTGCGGAGAGCACACCCATACAATAGTCGAATAGTTGCGGTGTGAGTGATGCACACGTCGCGTTGATGATAGATGAATTGGCAATGGCTAGAGCTGGTGTGATGGCCATGGCGAATATTAGTATGGCTACAGGATGTGTCGTGAGTGATCTCATAGTGGCTACAGGTTCTCTGTATCGGTGCATCACCACTGGGCGCTGGCCCTCGGTCCTCATATTTATAATGAAGCCTTGAGAAGGAGAGTAGAAAAACGTATTACCTTGTAGCAATCGACATTAAATTGGATTCACTGTACATGATCAATGCCCTTCCTAATGAGAGAATCCATTTAGATAGTGAATTGTTTCCAATACCTGTATGAAGGAAACATTAAAATCGGTTATTGCTTATGCTGATATTACTATTTGATTGATCTGTCACGCGTTTGAACAAATCACATGGAGGGTATAAAATAGTACTAGCACGTGAGAAAATCTTGAAATATATATTCGTAGCAATATTTCTGCTACAATTATTTTTTTTAATGGGCGCAGCTAGCGATACGTACAACCATCTAGCTGGCGGAGGGTGGTGCAAATATGATTACTATTGCATGTAGATGATATGGCTGCGCTCATTAATAATATTTAGTGATTTGCAAATCCAATGTAAAGGATTTGGGCATAAATTGAAGATTGTTGACGGTAGTAATTTATATCAGTGCCGGATTTGTTTGAAGAATGTGTAGAGGGGATACAAATCATTTATTTATTGCACCGCCTAGTAGGATAATTAAAGATATTTAATTTCTCCAATATTCTCTGCTGTCTTTCCGTCTCTACGCTCGTTTCCTCTATAAAAATGTATAGTCCATACAAAGATCGATCACAGAAGTACAAGCTATGCAAAAAATCTGTCGTAAATCAGCCACCACAGACACAAGCATGATGCCGCCCGTAGTCATTATACTCATCACCATAGCCATCGCTCCTGTGCTGGCCATCGGCACCTCTTCGGTTATCAACACGACGTGTGCCGCGATCACTAGCCAAGAACGTGAGTACTGCGTGGGTTTTCTCTCCGGAGACCCGGCAGCCATGGCCGCCACGGACGCTCGTGGGTTGGCGACAGCTGCGGTGAACATGACCGCGAACAAGTCCGCGTCCACGATGCACGTAATCACCGACCTCGTCGATGAGCTCAACACTTGTCGCGGGTACTATAACGCCATGTCGGAATCGTTGGCGGCTGTCCTCGTCGACCTCCGTGCCGGACGACTGAACAATGCGACACTCGAGAAAGTGCAGAAGGCCGTGAATCAGCCCAAGAACTGCGATACGCTGCTGTTAGAGGGGAAGGCTCAGAAGAACCCCTTTTCCAAGGAGAACGGCGAGAACGACTCGTTGGTCCGCTTTGCTGCTGCACTCACGTCCTTGCTAGCGAGCAAGCGCATAGGCTAGGAGAGTCCTGATGCTTCCAGGATGTTTTGTTATATGGCTCTTGAAATATTTTGAAGAAATACAAATAGACTGTGTTTGAATAAGCTTTCATTTTCCCCAGTCGTTAGTAAGCGTCAACCATTACTACAGTGTCTCAAGCTCTCAGCAAGCGAATGTGCATGGTTAGTGCACAAGACTCCACATAAACTCTATGAGGTTTAGCCTTGCCGTCCTCCGACCATGGTCGTTAGACATGGCCATGGGCAGAAATTCCAAACCACCGAGGACACTATTTTTCTGCTCCTTTGGCTTCCTGTTACGATCATGTACAGCGCATCTGATTTTAGTACCATTTCTTCTTAGAATCTTACTATGTGTGGAATTTATTCATCAAAACCAATTAGATTCATACCATTCTGGTCAGCTTACAAGCACGATTTTTGTGAAACTTTTATCAGGCTCGAATAGTGAAACCTTTTTTTTGCGAATGTGAATTGTGAAACTTTTATCAGGCACCAATGAGATTCATACCATCCTGGTCTCTTAATTTGTCTAGAAAGTTTGACCCATGCATGCTGGCTTACCGGTAAACGGGAGGTTTTGCTAGGTCTGTTAATGTTTGTTTCTTCTATGATCATTAGAGCTGTTCTGTTGTGTTGTGCTGAAAGATTTTCTTGGATTTGTAAGTGGCCAACAAGCGCCAACAAGACTCGCACTGAACTTGTCTGGCAGCCACTGACTCGTGGGGCCTCCCCTCCCCATTACGGAATCCTCACGCATGACGCATGCAAAGAGCACCA
This sequence comes from Eragrostis tef, assembly GCA_000970635.1. Classification (NCBI taxonomy): domain Eukaryota; kingdom Viridiplantae; phylum Streptophyta; class Magnoliopsida; order Poales; family Poaceae; genus Eragrostis; species Eragrostis tef. The sequence goes on along the minus strand of LAPY01004535.1, from coordinate 17,104 downwards.
CCACATTTAACCACGGCTGGAAGCGCCAAGGACCTGGCGCCCCAACATACGGCCGGCCACGCGGCAAGCACGCATGCCCCCTCTCGGCTGGAATAAAATTACATAAGACCCGGGTCCTTTTGTTTATCCGTAGGACTCTACTATACGCACAACACGTGGAGAAACTAATCTCAAAGCACGTCTGACCGTCATCTTCTCCGTGTACGCGCACATCCTGATCTTAACTGCCATTATTCCCATCCAGAGCGCGCTAGCAGATCCCAGCCATGGCATGCGCATCACAATTCTATGGCTGATTCCCCGCATTTGGAGCAAGCTATTTATTTATACGATTAGCCGCTTGACAGAACTGCAACGCCTGTTTCAATAGGGATTCCGCTACTTTGTACTGAGTTTCTTCGTTTGGCCGCCTTTTAATTAATTGATGCCTGCCTTCCCTATCATGATTGATGGATGCGACTCGTTGATAGCCCATGGCTATGAATCTGCGACGAAGAAACACACAACTCATCCAATCGCTTCAATTTTGGAGGACCCGTGGAGTAAGAAGATGGAGAAAATGACTTGTTAGACGAGGAAGATGGGATCTATTTCTCCACGTGTCGTGCGTGTAATAGGGTCCTACGGATAAACACCCGGATCCTATGTAATTTTATTCCCGTCCGGCTCCCGCCTCTCTTCTCTGTTTCTCCCTCTTCCCCTCCCTCCTCTGCTCTAGTACTCTGTTTCTCACGCTATCCCTCCTCTGCTTCAATTGGCCATGTTGCGCAGCTGCTTCTTTTTCTAACGCGCCTTAGTATATATAATCCACGTAGCTTCTACATAAGTTTGTGTCCCTGCCGTGCACGTTCGGCGCTGCCGGGAAGTATGGAATACGAGGCAGGCAGAGTATTCGACGGTTTGATTGACGCCAGAAATGCGGTGCCAATGCGAGGTTTTCAAACGCGCGTACAGCAGCTCTGCATGATCGCGCGGGCACCAACAAATAAGCCATGTTTACTTAAAGTAGAACGTAGAGTATATGTTGCTAGCGTGCGACTAGTGGCGATTAAGTACTAGAACGACAGGCATGAAGGAGCACGCTACTTAATCGCCGCATGTACACAAAATGTAAAAAAGCAATGTTTCCCAATGTAGATATAAGGGCACATCATTGCACTCAACCTTTTATTGACTAACTTCTTCTGTATGTATACACGCATGATGCTGCATACATTATTACAGCTTGATGGACGATGATGAGCCGTGATCAGTCAGATCAGGAGGCGATGATGAGCGAGTCATTGAACGGCTTTATCCACTCATTGCCGTCAATGTACGACAGGTCCATGTAGTGCTGGGCTTCTTCGTCACCGAGTTTCTTCTCGTACATAACTCGCCCTTCTGTCTTTGATCCCTCGCCGTAGCAGCGGTACTCCCCGAAGAATACGGTCCTGACACGAAGGAGCAGTTAGTACTGCATACGGACAATGTCAAGTATAGCGAACCGAATAAACTCTACTAACCTGTCTGCTGCCGTTGAGTTCCCCCACTCGCCCCAGCCCTCGGGAGCCACGATGTCCGGAATGTTAGTATGGCTCCCACGGTCGTCCGGGCAAGATATAGCCTGTCCCTGTGATGTTGCAGTTGACGAACGAAAAGCCGGTGTTGTCCTCCGGGCAGTGGCGGATCCACCAGTATGGCGAGCTGTGGCGCTTGCCACATCTGGCCACCGGTAAAACCATTGACTGCTATAAGCCTGAGTAACCTGCTGCTTGCTGCTTCGCTGCGAAATGGAAGCAAATGAAACCACCTCTCCCGATTAATTCCAAACTAGAAACTAGCTACGTTCGGATTACGGTTGGTTCGGATTACGGTTGGCACGTTTCCTGTCAATTCGCGTCCTGTCTCCGGCTCTCGGCAAATTGATGTGAAATCACCGTGTAGTGAACTCAAGCGAACAAAGCAAATCTGCTAGAGCATGCTGGCAACCAGGCGGGTGTGCGGACTGCGGAGTGCAAGTTCCTTGGACCTGCCGAATGGAAGCAAAAAACTAGAGGTTGGTAAATAGGAACGAGCTAATTGTTGTGCATAAGAATGAGTGCTAGAATTTTAGCTACAAAACATATGTTCATTTAGTACAAAACTACAAATCAGAGAACGACCCTTTTCTATTGTGTGGTTTTTGAAATTTACTCAAATTTGGGACAATGTCCTATTAATGGCTATTTTCGATAGAAGTATGATAATATGATCATAAAACCTTAGGTTAAGTGACATGAACAAAAATATTTATGGTTTTAGAAGACAAATACTACTTACCCTGTCTCGAAATAGTTGTCGCTTATGGCTTATAGATATCATATTGACCGTTCAACTTATTCAATTTTCTCGCGTTATTTTAATTTGAGACAGAGGAAGTACAAAAAAAAAGAAGCTCAGAACAATGTTATTTTGTAGATATCTTTGTTTGTATTTTTTTATATTAAGTAGTGATAGGTTCGCCATAGGTGAATTTTGGTCCTGAATCCGCCACTGCCTCCGGGGACTTCCTCTGTTGTGCGGTAATTACACCCGTGATCGAAGCCTTGCCCTTTGGCACAGCGTTAGCTATGCTGTTCAGGGTGCACTCCTGTGGCCGGACATGTGTAAGGATAGGGAAACATCTACCAAATGTTGCAATAATCTCAGCAATTGATCACCTGGTACATGGACCGGCCGTCGCCGAAGACGAAGTCAATGCTACCTTGGATGAAGCACTGCTTGAAGAAATGTCTGCCGGCATCATCATAGAGGGTGTCTTGCGCGCCGAAAAATCCGCATCCCCAGAATGCCGCCCTGTCCCCGTGGATCCTGAGCGCGACGGCCTGGGCATGTTCAGCTCCCGGCTCCGGAGGCGGCGACGAGTTCTGCAGAGAGGAGAAGCGAAACAATCGATTGAATAGTTAGAGCAGCTAAAGAAACTAGTATAATCTACTATGACTTCTTGCAGAGAGTACCTTGAAAGTAAGGTTCTTGGCCACAAAGCCGTCAGCTTGAACGTGAACCGAAGCGCTGGCCCCTGTGGTTTTTGCTGACGCTGCCGTATCGTTCCATAGGAGGATGGTGGAGTCCATCCCCTGCCCCTGGAAGGTCATGTTCGTCTTTGTTGCAGGGACCAACAGCTTCTCCCTGCGAAAAGAAAAGGAACGCATTTCGTCAACTTGCTAATGATCGAGCTCGTATAAGAGTATGAACGACGGTGTAGCACCGTACTTACATGTGCGTGCCGCTGTTGATCCAGACCACGCTTCTCTTGGGGCTGTTGTCAGGGATGGCGTCCACGGCGGCCTGCACGGTGGTGAAGTTGCAGCAGCCTCGTGAGTCGACGCAGAAGGTGTCCGGCGGCAGAGGGGGGAGATCCGAGCAAGGTGCAGCGTGAATGCACAGCGAGGTGGCTGCAAGCAAAGCTAAGGCAGAGACAACGAGCGCTCCTACACGCGCAGCCATTGTTCCTTGGAATCGTGCAATGAGATGGTCATGGCGTGAGTGCAGTTCCAGTTTGTATAGCGTGGTCATGGCATTCAGCAGCTAAGGCTCGATCACCTACATGTTCATGTATGCTTGCACCAAAGGCTCACACGCTTTGCTAAAGAGGGATTCTTAGCAGAGACGATGGTACGAGATTGGAAGGGCGGTGACATTCTGAGCCTGATGGAATATTTCACCGGACTTGATGTCTAGTCTTGCCGACTTGCATGCAGGTCACGCCTTTCCATTTCTCTCTTGATGCATGTTGGACGGCGCACGGCTTACCACACTGATCGACTGAGCTAGCCAAATAGGAAGGGCGGTCGATATTTCTCAACAATTATGCCGTTGTCCGCGCAGTCGCAGATGCGCACGATCGTGCACGGGTCAAGGTGTAGCTCAAAGCAAGCAGCTACTGCTTTTGGTTGCCTGCCTGCCTTGTATGGTACCCGGCCGGTGGACATTTCCAGCAGCTACCGATCAGCCCTGAACGCAGGTTAATTTGCAAACACGAATGAAGCCGGTTCATGCGTGCGTGACCGAATAAAGGAGGTCAGCCAGGTTTTTACGAGTTCAGTAACAGAGAGTGAGGCCCTACGTGCCAGAGGCGACTGCACACGTTCATAGTGTAAGTCTTGTTGGCGCATGCATGCGGCCATGGGCAAAGACCATCTCAAAACTTATGACCGTATCCTATTCCTACTTGGGTCAGAGCAGCGCGTGCGTGCATGGTGTTTGTCGATGATCTTGCCGTTGTTGTGCGCGCAGGTGGACGTTATCGTGTACCGCTTTGATCTCGAGGTGTAGCTGAAAGCAAGCAGCTAGCTTCTTTCAGAGGCTACAGGCCGCGTCAGAGTCCTAAATAACCAGCTTGCCTCCTTTGGTTCCGGCCGGCCGGTGGTCATTTCCGGAAGCGCCAAGCGTGCACGCAGGTTCGCGCAAACTTATGTAGCAACTAGCGCGTGGATAATTATGTGCTACGGCACGGCACGCGGTCTAGAAAAAGAAGCAGCCGTCCCGTTGTTTCTCCTCTCCTGGAGGAAAGCAGAGGAGGGAGAGGCGGAACGCGTGAGAAACAGAGGAGCGGAGTAGAGCCGAGGCGCGCGGGAGAGCCATGCATGCGGGCTCTTCTTGTTCACACGCATGCATGGGTGCCACGTGGCGACATGTTGTGGCGCCACGGCCCCGTCGCTTCCGTTCGTGTGCACGATGCTTGTCGCTGAGGTGGTCGTCTTACATGGGTTTTAAAAAGGGGTCAGATAGAATTTGTTTTCTACAGGATTTACACATGATTCTTCCCGTTTAATTAGTTCCAAAGAGACCTAATTCCCTAAACATGATTGCTTCACCGCACAGGGTACAGTGAGTTCGGTAGCGCTCACTTTAGACAGGCCACCAGCCGTTCAAATCCGGCGGGGTGCCTGTAAAGGATTTATGCGTGGGGCCCGCGTTATGAAGGGGTTCCTGCATGCATGCGTGCGTGTGTGACCGAATAAAGTCTCTTGTAGTAAGAGGGAGGCCCTACGTGTCAGAGGCGGTTGCACTCGTTCCCTCTTGTTGGCTCTTGCAGCGCATGCATGGACACCTACTTGGCGCTTGCTTCGCATCCTATTGGTCATAGCACAAGAATCAAATTGATGATCAAATCAGTATCAAACAACATATTACCCGTCAATCCTCCCTCAATTGGTGATCAAGCATGCATGGTCAACCTTTTTTTCCTCTCGACATTAGCTGAAACATTGGGTGGCGATGAACATGCATGGATATATGGAACCGGGGTTCAGGGAGATGTTACTCTATTTATCAAATGTTCATTGTCGCCGTAATCCCGCCAATGACATTGTCGTACTTGATAGTAAAAAAACTGTCACAAGGCTCATGCCAGAAGAGTTTAGAGACTTTGAGAAAGGTTTTGTATTGAAAGATTGGCATATCATAGTGATTTAGCCAAAAAAAAACACACAGTTATGTGTTTGTGTTGTTAATAAGATGCTTCGATGTGCTAGTGGTACCATAGAGACACTGTCGTTGTCACAGAATGCACAGTTTGATCTTGAGCCTTGTTCATACACAACCATGCAAGCATTGTTGATGAGAGAAGCAAACTAAGAGCACTGCTATACGTACGGCTGGGTCATCCGTCAACAGTGCAAATCACAGAAAATTAGATGGTACATTAAAGCTAAGGCCAGACGTGTGCAAAGCATTTCCACAAAACTAATTCTGGTGGAACTAAATTTTAAAAATTAAGGTGTAAGAGAAACTGAGGTTACTCAAAGATGTTGGGCTAGGTTTGTGTTGGGGTGACACCTAATAACACAGTACTCCTCTGTTTTCAATTTGCCCGCGTCATTAACTAAAAACAATGGAGTACACATTATGTAGGCGTGCGCGATCCTATTTGATTGTCAGGAATGTTAGATTTTTCGCTTATCCTCGGTGTGCACGAGTTTGGTGGAGCTGAATTCGACGGGCGACCGAACCAGCAGAGGGTGAGCAGCGTTGCCAGCATCGGGATCGGGCCAGTCTAAGTGATGCGGGCCGCGGTTTGGCGCATATATATGCATGCATGGAGGTGCAGGAGCACGCCGCCGCTTCCTTCGTGCTCCGTGAAGACGACGTCGCCGAGGTCCTTCCCGATTCCGGAGCCGTGACATCGTTTCAAGTTGAGACAAGTTCGACGACGTCGGCCTTGGACGAGCTCCGGCGTTGGAGCAGTGTTAACCCTGGCATGAATTCCATCTGAAGAGCTACGAGGCGTGAGCTGCGAATGGGGCGTCGGATGGGAGCGACGTCCACGCGGCACGAATCAGAACATTCGTTCGCGGCGCGGCTAGACCAAGCGATGTGGGCCACGGTTTGGCACGCACGCATGCATGCATGCATGATGTGGGGGCCGCATAGTTGGTGCATGCCAGGGTCCAGTCAGCCTAGTTTCCATATTGATGCATTGCGGCATGCAAAGAAAACAGTTGTTGACCCTTCCTTGGCAGAACAGACATTGAAAGAAGATTCAACTGGATCCCACCCACGGCGTTTCGGCAGATTAAAAAAGAAAGGAGAGAAATAAAGCTATACTTAGTGATCTTACAGGTTGTTAACCTGTTATAATTTCTGTTCTCGTGACAACCAGAAGACTGGATCTTGATTTACATATTTTTCGGTAACATAACAATAATGGAGATGTTTGGTTTTGCAGAGTGGTAAGGCAAACATAATGAGTTATGAATCACGCTGTAATTGCAATTAAAGTAAGAAAACACCGAATTTGCTTGGTTCTCCCTGGTAAGGGAATCAAATGAACTCGAGAGATTATGCGATCTTCTCGTCATGGCGCGGAGCGTTCGGAGATTGGCGGGCGTATTTCCAGCTCAAGCCATGGCTAATCGTCGAATCCCCGAGACGTCATCAGAGCTCCAAGACGATCGTCCCATATTAAGTGAAGCCATGCATGCCTATTAGCAAATGTGACGTGTCGGAGGCTATCGCATGAGTAAAAAAGCCATGCATGGCTGTACGGATTTTGGTACCAAACAAAGGGCTTCAATACAAGGACCAATTATGGGGAGTCCCTACGTGTCAGAGGCAATTGCACACATTCAGTGTAACAGTCTTGCTAGCGCATGCAGCGCTCATGCATGCAAGTAGGTGACGAGGAAGAGGAATGATGCAGCTCTCATGCAGGCAAGTAGGTTATTAGCATGGTAATTAACTCTGGCATTGACTTGATTCGCCTCATAGGACACATAGGAGATTGTAGATGAGAAACATAATGCCTTTGAGTTCCTCAAATGAAATTCTTATAAAGTGATACTCCTTTTCAGTTGGTCCTGGTGAAGGTCACGAATGAGATTAATTTTACGACAATTGGCACACTTGTGCTAGGGGATATTGCACGGAAGGCCTTGCATGATATTAAGTTCAAAGGCATACATGCATTAGGCTTTAGGCAGTACCGGTAGGTAGAGAACACTTTGTTAGGTAGTAATCGTCTGCCGTATGAAATTTGCGGCTACTCGAGGCATATGTGAGTGTACGAGACTTGTCCTTCAAGTTTTGGACGGACGAGCTGAGACTGCGCTGACTCCTCTGAGCGAGTGAGCGGCAGCGGCCCGTGCATGCAGGGCTTTTAGGCGCGAGGGTTCAACAGGGAGTGGTGCATGCATGCATCCATGTCTGTAAACGGAAAGGGCTCCAGTCAGCCTGGTTTCCTGGTTGCTCTTGCAACCAACGCCCACGCATGGAAATGGCTTGCAGCTTCTAACACGGCATAATTCTTTTGTTGCATAGGATGATTAGGAGTTATGCCGTCGCGCAACACACCTGAGCCTAAACTCAAAGAGTTATGCCGTGATAGAAGCTGCAACACGGCTGCTCTTTTCTCAGCTCGGGGAAAAGAAGGTCACAGTGAATATAATTTTCCTGGACTTGGCTAAGAGTTATGCCGTGATAGAAGCTGCAACACGGCTCAGGTGTGTTGCGCGACGAAAAATTTTGGACAGGGACAGCGCGCGACGGAGCATGCTGATGGCATGGCGCCAACAGGAGTAGTCTCCAGACCTGGACGGCTGAGCCGTCCTCTGTCTTACGTGCCAATACGCACTGACTCGGGCACTCGGCTGATGGCTCTGCTAGTCTGCTTTCATGCGCGCTTGCGTGATCCGTTGATCCCCGGGAAGGCGGGAACGTAGTGCGTTCACACGGAGACGCGATCGATGATCGATTGAACGCATTGGTGACTTGTACCTTCCGTTCCGTGGCCCATGCCCCGGCGGTTCCGTGGGGGCGAGCAGCTCAACCGTATTGGTTAGGCCCTACCTAAACGGGAGTTTACTTGCTCCATTTCATTTGCTAGTGAGTTTTAACATGGAAGACCGCGTCTTCCTTTATATACACATGTTCAGATCCGGCCGCCGTCCAGCCGTTTATAGTTGCAGATGCAACCAACTACCGTGACGCGTCTGCAAACTCTCTCCCTGTCTCATTCGCTACTCTTTTTTTTAATTAAGCATAATCTAATTTGCAAAGCCCATGTAATACTCCTACCACGGATCAATAAGCCCAGTTCATTTTCACCCTACACTTTTTTTTTTTGCGAAACACAAATCATTCCTAACTGAGGATGGTTTCGGCATGGCCGGCCCTATTTATTTATTTGGACTACAATTCGTTGCACAGGCCTGGCCCACATAGCCACGGGTTAAGCAGGCCATGCCAAAACACAAAGGCCTGTCTGTGATGCTTCCACCAAATTTTATGCTACATACTTGGATGATTTGTAAACAGAATGACGCTGTGATCAAAATTCAGTCAGACTTTTAAAGTTTGGCTAAAATCATTTTTTTTAAAAAAAGAATCAGACATCTCCTTAGGTTTCTTGATGTGGGGGCAAATCCCCCCGCGTTTGAGTCTTTAACTTAGCACTTATATTTAATTACTCTTTCACTAAGAGGTGATGTCTTAGTTAACAACGAGACATTTGTGGTGACTTTCTCAATCTCAAGATCAATTGGTTCAGTCTTTCTTGTCCGTATTCATAGGGTAGGCACCCAGCCCTCTATATGAAAGATTGTTTATAGTGGTGAATACTTATTCTTGAGTGCATCCGTGTCTATACTATATAAGTATGTTTCATAAAAACATCGTTGAACTCTCTCCCCTACACACACTCTCCTCCACTGAGCAGAAAATGGGCACGTAAATTTGCAGTTGGTAGACTTCGTGCCACTGTCGTGCAGTGTTTCGCTCTCTAAGGCTTCATCTTTTTACCAATCTTGGAATGCCAGTACAGAATTGTAGCAGACGCATGGACTTGTAATCATAGCAATAATTTAGCTACCATTGGATATTTAATGAGCATAAGAAACTAGCTGGCGTAGGGTGATGCAAATATTACTAGCGTCTAGCTATATGCTGCGCTCATTAAGAAATGTTTGCAACTTCTGTGTAAAATATTTGGGTGAAACGACATGAAAGATTTGTTGACGGTAGTAATTTATAGCAGTGCTGGATTTGTTTGAAGATTCAGCCTGTTCGTTCGGCTGCTTTGTAGCGGCTGTTTTACAGCAACTACAGTGTTTCAGTTATTTCTTCTGCAGCCGCTACAGTGTTTTTGCAGTCGCTACAGTATTCGCAGTTATTTTTCTGCAGCCGCAGCCGCAACTGCAGCCTACCGAACAAGCTGAATGTATAGAGAAGAGGGGGTACAGATCATTTATTTATTACACCACCTAGGTGTAAAGATATTCCTCCGAACCAGGACGGATGACATTGATCACCCTATAGTGTACTATCAAATTTAGTGTTGATTGCAATAATTTTTGCTTTCTTTCCGAATCTAGGCTCCACTTCCTCTATATAAATATATACTCCTAGTCTATACAAATATCACGGAGGTACGAGCTATGCAGGCAATCCGTCGTAAATCCGCCACCACAAACACAATCATGAAGCAGCCCGTAGTCGTTCTACTCCTCACCATAGCCATCGCTCCAGTGCTCGCAATCAGCACCCCTTCTGCCATCAACACGACGTGTGCCTTGATCCGGCGGGGGCCGCCACAGACGCTTGTAGTAGAACCCTTTAGCACCCAGCGAGATAATATAAAATTTCATGAGAATGCGCGCTGGTTAAGAAAAGCAAGAAGGACGCAGCCCGTGGGCAAACCGAGTCCTTGGGCCTTTTCTCAGGAGCCCATTTACTCGCCACCGACCCATGGATTTCCCAGCCCACGGGCACAGCTCCAGTCGTCTTGACTCCTTGCGGTCTTCCGCTTTCTCAAAACGGCGGCGTCCCAAGCCGCGGCGAGCCGCCGCGCTCGTGCCTGACTTTACCGCCAGGGCGGAGATGCCGCAGCCACTCGTCGGCGCCGATCACCACGTTGTGTTCACCAGTACTACCGAGGTGCCGGATGAGGCGGACCGACCCTGCTGGCGGATCCATTGATGCTGTCTCGCGTCTGTGGGCAAATTTACGGTCGCGGCGTGCGTCTCTGCGCCCGGCCGCCGTCAGCTATCCGGTAGCTGTACGTCTTGGTGCGCAAACGGTATTTCTATCCTCTGTTTGTTACATAGTTTCGATTTGCATGTGTTGGTATCAAAATAGTGTAAGGCTAGGTTAAAACGTGAAATACAATTTACATTTGGAATGCTGATTATGATATAAGGCGACTTTTACTATTTCGATGCCGCTCGGTGGAATGGTTATTGCTTTAGTACGTCTCAGAAAAAAGAAGGCTATTATTCATGTTACAATTTGCCACCTTGTCCTCGTTTTTGTCTTCTGCAATTCCGGCTCGGTCTAATTGGAACCTTCGTTGCGAACCGGGGGAATTATTTGGACCACACATTGTTTGTACAAATCACCCTCTTGAAGTATTGATCTAGATATATTTGAAAAAAAGGGGCATATCCTGCGTGTTGTGTTTTTTTTTATTGGGGGACCCTGCGTGTTGTGTGTTTAGTTCTATTCGTTGGTTGGTAGTCTGCCCCCATACATGCTCCTCCATCGACGAATGATTTGGTTCTCTTCCATCTGGCCATCCTTCTCCTTTGCCAAACTTTTGAATTGAGAAAGATTTAATGGTGATAGCCCGGAAATTGGAAATATCGGGGAAACTGGGCAATTGCCAAGTGGTGACGTAGATGTCATTTGTTTTTTCTCAGCCTCATAATATCTCCATGGATTCCATGTTATTGTTAGTGATTGTTTCTTTCAGTTGTGTCACGGGTGACAAAAAAGACAGGAGAACTGCCTATTCTTTCATTAGAAGAGGGTGCAGAGATGATCAAAAGAAAAGATAAAACAGACTATGAAATCATCTGCCTTAAGGCAGTGACTAGATTGCTACTGCTTGCATTACATGACCGAGTCAGAAAATTATCTCGGTTTCTTATCTGAAACAATGCCGTGGATTTATGAGTAGAAACTCACTACAAGTTTAGTAATTTTAAGTTCGTGACGGGAGTGACATACTGCAACACTAGTTGGGACAGGAAAATTTTGAGTAGAATATGCCAATGGGCTGGACTGACAGGGGGGTAACGCTATCTGCCAAGTATTGTATATGCAAGTGCTTTCACCAGTTTTAGATGTTATGTCAAAAGTTAGCTAGCCTGTGCATATGTATAGTGTGGACATGCTTAGCATAGATGTCAAAAACACTAGCCTGCATTAACTTATAATAAGATAACATAATTCAGAACGCCTACAGATATGAATTATAAGAGGAAGTCATGCAAGTTTGTCGTTGGGGATAACTTGCCCAAACTGACCATTACTTCGATGTCTAGTTATCGACCGATGGAGAATGTGAGGTGTGACTTATTACGCACTTACCTGTCTTTGCATTTGTGATGTGTGTTATCATCTTAGCGGATGGGTTAAAAGGTTTGCCCTTGGAATATCCAACTTTATATCTCGAATGGAGGTAATAGAAGGCTGTTTGGAAAATGTTCACAGCTGAACTTCGGCATAGATGTCAAAAACACTAGCCTGCATTAACTTATAATAAGATAACATAATTCAGAACGCCTACAGATATGAATTATAAGAGGAAGTCATGCAAGTTTGTCGTTGGGGATAACTTGCCCAAACTGACCATTACTTCGATGTCTAGTTATCGACCGATGGAGAATGTGAGGTGTGACTTATTACGCACTTACCTGTCTTTGCATTTGTGATGTGTGTTATCATCTTAGCGGATGGGTTAAAAGGTTTGCCCTTGGAATATCCAACTTTATATCTCGAATGGAGGTAATAGAAGGCTGTTTGGAAAATGTTCACAGCTGAGCTTCATATCTTTAAAGAAGATCGGCCTCGGTTGCTGTCTTTCAGTCGGTACCGAGGACCATCCATTCCTATCCACTTTGCTTTCAGCATCTTTCTACTCACCCGACTTAAGCATGTAACAAACCCACCATACATGGCTGCCCGAAGCAATTCCCTCCCGTCTTTTTACCTGTCAAAGCTTTCTCCCCTCGGTGCTTCCTTTTCGTCTAGCTTCTCTCTTGATGGAGTCGTGCTCATCAATGGAATGAACTTAGCATATATTTGGTGCTGATATATAAGTAGTTGGCCGTTTTTCATTATTACTTTAATGATCCAAGAGTGTTTGCACCGAGGTGTGGTAATGCAGAAGATACCAATTCCGTTTTTTCTGGTTGTGTGGCTTTGCTTGCGGGGCTTTCCTTGTTTACCTTACATTACAGTTGTGGCTTTATACCCCTTCTGTTGTCCTTTCGTTATTCTCTCTCTGTGTGTTTATGTTTCTTGGTTGTCATATAGCAATGCTGATGGATCAGATGGTGTCACCTGTTAAAGCCATTAAACTAACTGCATCAAACTAACATCCATTAAAATGTGTACGTACCTCTTGTATATATCTTTGCTATGTGCGAAGCAACTAATAATGTGATCTTTCTTTTGTCATCGCAATATGCTGATTGGATTAGGTCGCATCTTGTGCGGAGAGTCTATTCAGTATGCTTAGTTACTCCAGGAAGCAACCTACAAAATAATCGTCTAGCCGACATCTTCTGGGCCTTTTCTATAGCCGTGACCCAGCACTGGTGGACAGAACTGATGGATAACACCCTCTTGCTCATGCATAAAATGCTTTTTGACATCATTATTTGTGATAAATTATTTTTTTATTTCTCCAGTGAAGGAAAAAATAGTGCTGCTTTAGGAAGGAGCTTATTATTGTTTTGAAAAAACAAAAGCAAGCTAGGATACCTGCAAAGTATGAGCATTGCACATGTATGTCTACATAATTGTCACTTAATTTTCCATTGGCTGGCAGTTAGATGCCGTTAGCATTTCAAATCTACTTTGGCTGTTACCTTATTGAGAATAAGGTAAACAGTAAATTTACAGGTGGAGAAATGGGGAAAAAATCTGAAACACAGTAAACAATAAACAGCATTGTTCAGTTCATGTGATTGCCATCAAGTGGGTTGGAGAAGACTGAAGAGGATGGCCTGCCTGCATGTGGTACGCTAAGTCCAAATTAATTCCTGTCTACAATGGCGACCTTTTCTATCTTTCCTTTCTCCTTTCTTCTCCAGTAGCCTAGTGTCCCTATCCATGTTTGAATCGGAATCAGTCGGTGAGTGAGTGCTTGGCTGGCCTCGATCCTGGTTCCCATTAGAATGGCATCAAAAGATAGTGCAACGGTGCTGTGGACTAGATGGGCAAGCACAGGGCAGACCCTTTGGAAGGGCATGCCAGGGGGCACACGTTAGTTGACAATAATATCGGGCCATCACAATTTAGGTATCTGACTCGGCTCTCTTCACCAGAATGGAGTAATGGTGAAGCTGCTGCCGCTGCACGCTGCGGTGGGCAGTAGAAACAAATCTGAGGTCAGGCCCAGAGGCCATGCATGCACGGCATGATGGGGAAGGAACCTTGCGAGATGGAGCTGCATGCATAGGGAAGGACCAATGCACATGTCCATTGCTAATCAGCTAACGATCTTGAATCTTGCTTAACTCTTTTACATCTGTTGTTTGCTGCTTGAGTAAACTGTTAGTTTCTACTGATCGGAGGATTTGAGTTTAGCTGTGGCAACATGGCCTTGGATCACGCAGGAGGACGGAGGCCTCAGTTTTGTTTCTTTTTTTTCTTTTTCTTTTTTGAGACTGCCTCAGCTTTGTTTCAGTGTGCAGTCTTATGATGTTTTACACAGGTGCAGACGTACACTCATTTCTTAAAGAGCGCACACATCCAAGAGGAGTCAGGGGCACTGTGGCCTGTAGCGAGAGAAGGAAGATGAAGCAAGCTAGGTTGGAGAGACAGGTGCAGCTGTTGCGGCCAGAGAGGTGGTGACCTTGGGCTTGATCACATGAGAAAGATCAGAAGTGTAATTATATAAAGGCAGTGCATGTGATGGTGCTTGGTGAGCCTGGTGCCTCCTCCAGGAAACACTCATCAGTCTCCCGTAGCATCAGTTTTCTATAATTAAAGCCCGAATGACCTTGCTGTGCGTGTTTATCCAACCAAGAAGCAGGATATGAAAGGAAGAAAAAAAGAATGAATGGCAGGAAAAGGATGGAAAAGAATGGCGACAAGGTTGCTAATGGTAGCAACAGGAGAGTAGGATTCCTTT
>LAPY01004534.1:17919-28915 GCA_000970635.1 Eragrostis tef | reverse complement strand
CCGGGCCGGCCCCCCCAGCCGCCATGGCCGTGTAGCTCGAGCTCCAGGCCGGATCCGGTATGCCGGTATGGCCACTAGCAGATCCTGTGCGCCGAAGTCGTGTTGCCCTCCGCGTGGCCCAGTTTCGATTAGCTGTTTAATCTGTGCTTTGTATCAAAAGAGAACTTGTACAAGTCTCAGAAAAGTCATGCGAGCTCAGAAAAATATGAAACCACCTCTGTCAGATTACTTTGGAATCTCTCTGCAACAGAAGATCAACCCCTAAATCTTCCTGGAAGTTAAATAGTTGAAGGCTCACTAAGGTCTGAATCAAGAATTTCTGGACAGACCCACATGGAAATGGTTTTATCCTGAACAAATCAAACCCAATTGAAATGATTTTTTTTGCATTATAATCATAAGTCACTGCATAACATTTTCTTCTCACAAATTTTCATTTAGATAGTAGAGAATTGGGGCTAGCTCAAGTAGCTCTTACTAATATGAAACATGCCGATGGACAGCAGAGGCTCATCTTCGTACATCTTATTCGTTTTCTTATTGCATTGTTTCATGAACCTTTTTCAGGTTAACAACCAGATACTGCTGTTATGCAGTAGATATTAGAGAATCGGAGCTAGCTCAAGGTAATGGATTGATGAATATACAAAGTGGCTAAGAAATCTAGGAAAGCCAAATTTGTGGTACAATTTCTTATTTATTTCTAGATCACGTATTCAACTAATTTTCTGTTGCATGCAAACTTTCAGATGTTTTTGTGTGGAGCTTCGTCAGCACTCAGCAGGCTAATGCTTTCTCCCATATTGCCTCTTTCTAATATCAAAATTGTTTTTTTTTTGAAGAAACTGGAGGGGCAAGCCCCTACAGATTAATATATTAAAAATTAAAAAGTTTTAGTACATGAGTTGAAAATAACAAAAAGTAAATAAATAACATGAGTTGCTAAATCATATTCTCTATCCATTGCTCCATAGCTTCAACATGTTTCTTCTTGGCTCGATGTAGCACCATCTTGAGCTCCTGAAAAAACCTTTCTCAGCGCCTCTGAATAGTGGGGTCAATGTTACTAAAAATCCAATCATTTCTTGTAGTCCAAATTCTCCAGCACATAAGAATGACTATGTCCATATAGAAAGGGACATTTAACTTCCTTTTTAGTATCTTCACCAGCTGCAGCATTGGCCTATGTACTGGCAAGATTATACCAATGGACGCCCAGCAAGCTTTAGCAAAATTGCATCTGACAAAACGATGCAGCAATGTTTCTTCCCTCTTTAGGATGCATAACTCACACACATAGGAGTCCAGTGCCATATTACGTCTCCTTAGCATACCTCTTGTATTTACTCGGTCCTTGAGCAGCAACCAGAAAAAAAAACCGAGTGTTTTGGTTGACAAGAAGATTTCCACAGCCATTTGAATGCAGGGTCGACATATGTATGTCCTTTCATTATTCTGTACGCTTTTGCAGTTGAGTAATTGCTATTACCCCAAATATAAGACCAGAGATCTTGGCCAGCATCCATATCTAGCTGTTCCAGTATTTCAGATAACATTTGAATCTGCTCATAGGCTTGTTCAGACAGAGGCAGATGAAAAATCCATTATATTCGGCATCGATCTCACTGTTTGCAGGGAGAGGTTTGTTGCTTTTGCAAAGGAGAAAAGTTCAGGGAATTGGTTTATAGGAAGATTGCCATTCCAAAGATCCTGCCAAAACCAAATTGTTGATCCATCACCTGCTTTAACTGAAGCTATACCTTTGTATTGAGTGTTTAGTTTCATAACATCTTTCCACCAGAAAGAACCCACTGGTTTATCCCCTGGTAGCTTGCCATTCTGATAGTAGCTACTCCATCAAAATTGTTGTTGCTGTTCGATGCCCATTAACCATTTTGTTACTATGTGGTGCAAAGTTCTTTTGCCGTGTGTCTTCTATGACCAGCAAAATCAGTGTTTTTCTTATGATTCACTAATAATGATCACTGTGCCTATGCCATCTTCTTCATGTTCCTTTGCCATACAAGATTTACTTCATCAGCCTTTCCCTAATGGCACACACTGCTATGGATTATATGGCTGATGGCCCTTTTCTGTGATTTAAGTGCAAATAGCTACCTGCTGAGGCTGGAAAGCGTACTACCTCAATTTGCAACGGCCACACATGATTCTTTCCAGGAACTTGATTTTTCATATACATTGTATTGATGTGTACATTATTTTGAATCGTGTAAGACTGTTCTATTTATAGCCGAGTTTGTTATAGATGCTATATTTCAGACATATATCTATATAAACTTATACTAATGTGTGTGCGTTGCCACTTGCCACCTGTTGAAAATTTTACGATGAATAAGATGTAGGGATGAACTACAACTTATAACTTATATAGATCAATGAAACAAATAGAATCGAGTAATAATTTCATTAATTAAATTGATTGCATAGATGGCAAACATTTCGAGTAACAAAAATCACAGGAATCATATGCTCATATGCTCTACACTCCCCAAAGGCACAAAATTATTGATTGTTGTATGCATGCTATGGAAATTGTAAGTAAAACTGCCTTCATAAAAATAGAGCTGTTAAATCGCCTGATTCTCTCGCAAAAGCAAGGGTCGATTGCTTTGTAGTTAAACATAAGCTGCAAGTCATTATTCAGAGCGCAACAGGACCCTAAATGCTACTGAATTGCAAAATCACAAGAGTTGGTAACATCTGCACGAGTAATTTGGCTTGAAACACAGTAAAGGATTGCAGATTCAGTGTTCTCTGATCCAGCCATGTCCAGATGCATCAACCTTCCTCCTGCCAGATGGAACGTCCAGGATAATCTAGGGAAACAACATGAAACATCACGAGTATATCATTTGTCTTAATAGCCACGAAGAGAATGTATAGCTTTGTAATTTACTTTCTTCAGGTTGTAGTTTATAGTAGACACC
The DNA here is from genome assembly GCA_000970635.1 of Eragrostis tef. Classification (NCBI taxonomy): domain Eukaryota; kingdom Viridiplantae; phylum Streptophyta; class Magnoliopsida; order Poales; family Poaceae; genus Eragrostis; species Eragrostis tef. The sequence goes on along the minus strand of LAPY01004534.1, from coordinate 25,967 downwards.
ACGGCAATAAACAACTTGGTTAATAATACTGAGCAAGAAAAATAAGATGAACAAGTAAATCACCTGGATCATTTTTAGATGGCTTGAGGACAAATGTGTTGCAACTGTAACAGCTACTGGAAACATCTGCGGTCAATAGAAAGAACAAACCTTTGAAATGACCAAATCTACTCTGCTCATCGAGTTAAATCTTATCACTGACAAGCAACATATGAATTAGTGAACAAGTAGTTGCGAATTACATGGTCAAGAAAACAGTATAGGCCATGTCCGGTATGTGTCGTGTATCAGTCAACCAGGGCAATTGATCACTCAACTCAGTGATATCATAAAAGTAAAAATTAAAGTTCATGGAGACGTGCAGTTACAAATACCCATAAGGACATCATGATATGAAAATTAAATGGGCTTATCCCAGAACAAACACACCAGGTGGTTCTCTGATGTCAAAGGTGTTAAATCCCTTGCGCTTTATTTAGTTAGATATTTGCCACTCTACGGCATCCTCATTCCACAAGCGTGATCCACCACCTCTGCAAGTTTCGGAATCTAAAATTTAAATCTTATAACCATTATAAAATGGTAAACATAAAGGACTACATTTATAGGAAGAGTGCTTTGGAGTTGAGAGTACAGTAAAACGAATCAGCAGGAACATGTCATGAGTTTTGGATGACGTAGGAAAGGTGAAACCACAATTCGTACTCGATAAAATCATGACAACAACATCCAAGAATTATTTCTTGTTCGCCCCTAGTGACGAACCACGTCCTTCTAACTTAAATTCTTCCCAGTAAATCATCCTCATCTGCATACTCCTTGGCCTGTGATATTTATCGACAATGTGCTGGTATCACGTATGGGCATTGGCTAATCGAATGACAAATATCTCAGATAAATAGTCTTTTTGAATTAACCATTTTTTCAACACCTAAAGTAGTTCTCAAAGAACTGGTGACGTGCTCTCCAAAAAGCTTTATCACACTAACACTTAAATTTCAAAACTATCAGTTATCTGTTGTCAAATAAGCAATGCATTCCACATGAAACGTAAAGTGTGTGAAAGTGCGAATTAGTTGCTTCAGCCTAAAACACCACGGCTGACTACAAATGCTAACAAATAAAAAATCACTGAACTGACCTCTGTCACATACTCACATATATACGTCCAACACATCATCGGGTAAGTGAGCTTGCATATTAATTAAGGAAGAAAAAGAAAACACATGGAATCTACCTGCTAACCGCAGGCACAAGAACACTTCTCTCCGGAATTTCCACAAACACCTCTCCACATGCCTGCTGAACGCCTCTCCAACATGATGCGATCTCAAGGAGATGCCTGCGGATCATGAAGTAAATAAACTGTTGCTACGGACACTCTTACATTGTAGAGTAAATGCGATCAAGGAGATGCCTGCGGTGATCGCACTCGGCGATGTCTTTCGTCTGCACAAGGGCTCGACCGCTTGTTGTGTTTTGTGTGTTTCCGCTGTCGTCAATTTAGTTCGACAAGACGAGTTGCTGAATGTTGAAAGTGACAGATGAGCTACCGAATCGGCACGGCAGATCGGTCTGTTGGACCATAAGTAATAGCCTATCGCCCCTTCCATTAGCTCGGGCTTTTGGTTGAATTGGTTGGGCTGCTTCATGGTACCAGAGCCAGAAGGTCTCGAGTTCGAGCCCCAGGTTCCGCATTTCCACTGCGCCACAGGCTGCCGTGCGCCATGTGAGCTGCACGTGCGAGGGGGGTGTTGGACCATAAGTAATAGCCCATCACCCCTTCCATCAGCTCAGGCTTTTGGTTGGATTGGTTAGGTAGGCTGCTTCACGGTCAGGCTTTGATTTGGATTTGGGCGGACTTAAGACAGCCGGTATTCGGTATAGACGCAGGTCCATTTGTGGATGCATGTTCACGTCACTAGCTGCAGCCTAAGCAATTGACGTGTCAGTTTCGATGAGATCATAATGCGTTCACTCAGGAAAAAAAAAGAAAAAAAATCATAATGTAGCAGCTATATTGTTTCAGTTATTTTTTCAGCAGCCATTACAATGTTCGCAGTTAGGCCACGTGTACATATGGGTAGTGTTCTCAGTTAGGCTACACGTACATGTTGGCAGGCACTTGAGGTTGATAGTTTTGTGTGCCACCGTGGAACATTCCTGTGCGCTTTTTATGCGAGCATCGCTGCTTGCAAAGGTGCCGGCGCTTATAACTCTTTTAGCAAGAAAAATGAGTTCTAACGTGCGGAAGCTGCATCATGTCAGATATTTCTATGCTTCTATGGCACCTGTTCAAGTGAATATAAGTTACGCCCGTGTACCAACTTATTCAAACGTACAGAAAGTATGTCACCTCCTGAGGTTACTATTGACGAAGACACCATATTTTTCTTTCGAAAAAGAAAGACGCCGTATTTCCAAAGGAAAACAAACGATGGAGCAGCACTTTTTTCGCTCAAATCAGCGTTCAACCAAATACATACTAGCAGCATAACAAATACTGGTGATTGGTGAATTCTGTTAGTTTGTAATAGCGAAATTCCAGCCTGTCTGTTACATATTTAGACTCAATAAGTTCATAACGCTGAATAAGGTAATTCATGCCTGGTTAGCAAATATTTACCAGCACATCAAACACTAGTTCCAATCTGAGGGTGCGATCAATTATGCCGGCACAAAAAGCTTATCGCAGGGACGGAGATCATGTAACATGACTTTTGGTGCACCTGTGAAAACAAAATGGAATTATGAGGCGATTGGAGCAGAACACTTCGTTTTGCACAAAGGAATATGCATCTAGAACGAACGATACAATAAAGTCTAACATCTTTACAAACCTTGATAAATCCAAATGATAAAAGTTTCTAGTTATTAGGTGCATCAGCAAGTTTCTGTATGTCCATACTGTTTTTTAAGGAAATAAATATGGACTAGAAAACATAGCTCATGACATACCTCCTGCTCATGCGTTCCTGAACACCTTCAACAGTGAGAATGCAGCACTAAAATACGTCCTTTTGGGCTGACTAATAGATTGCTGAACCCTAGCCAACGGACCAAGATTGACATGTGGAATTAAGGAAGATCCTTCTGCTGCTGATATATTACGAAAGTTTCCAAGGTCCCCAAGAGTAGGCTTGTTCTCTAATCGGATCACCTTACAAGTCAACTTGGACACTAGCACTGATCTCCAATATGGGAAAAAACTTCTCCTTGCATATTTGAGTTCCCATCCTCTAGGGGTTCTGTTTCTCACAACCTGTGCCATTGTTCACAAAAGAGCCAATGTCAGAAATCCACATACATCAGATATTTCCTCACGGCCTGCCAGGTAGGAGTTAACTGGATGTATCACATGCTATCAGCATTGTTAAAGAAAATGCACTATCACTTCAACAACTCAAAATATTCACTGCAAGGATGCTTCGGTCAATCATAGGTTAAGAAATACGAAATTGAAGAATAAACAAGTGAAAACATGACCAAGTGATCTGAAAAGACAGGCATTTTACTACTTTTTTTCCTTGAACACGCAGGAGAGTTGCATATCTTTGTATTTATGAAAAAACACAAGACACAAGACCTGACCGAGAAGCTGACAGCTATCCTGTATCCTCGGGACCAAGGGCAGTAAGGCCCCAGGCACCAGCAAGATTCCACAAGTGGTGTGACAGGAGCTGGTTTTCAAGGGAGGTAATGCATAAGTACATACAAGAGATAATAACTATGCTGAGCCTGTCTCATAGCACTAATTAAATTAATAAGCATGTCTCTTAGCATAACTCTCATGCTGTGTTTTACAAGAACTAGGTATTTTAGAAGAGCAAAAGAGCCTCTAGATTGTGCCTTTCAGTTTCAAAGGTCAATGGCTAGATAGGCTTGGATTCAGTCTCTTACAAGCAAATACCATGATCTATGCAATATAAATGACCAAATCAGCATGCATGCACACTCACAGTGAAAAAAACTATTTTCTTGGCATAGACCAACCGTACTGAGCATCACAGGACTTGTAAGCTCAGTGGCATATCAAACAGTAAGGGCTGATTAGTGTGTAGGAATCTGCCAAATTCATAAAATTTATGGGCTTGAAGTGGCAAAAACAAGATATAAGTGGGTTTCTGGCAAACATCTTGACGGGTTCCTTTAGCAAAACAAAAAGGTAGCCTGAAACAAAATCTGAATGCTAAAATTATCTGATAGTGGAAGAATGAAATAAATCAAAATGTTTAAGCAATTTTTTAAGCTACACTTCAAAAGTTATCATATAGATACATGTTTTTGAAGCTGTTGTTGTCAGCATAGAAAGTGAGCATAAGTTTTGGGGGCCCTGGCTAAGTGCCATCCTGAGATTGGCCTTGTTCCGGGTTGGCCTCGCAGGGCTAAGGCTCTTAGGTCCCAATGCTTTACTGAGGTAAGCTAAGCACGAAAGGATACTGGCTATATAATTTGAAGAAGGTAAAGGTATTTTGCACAATGTCATGGCACATCCCAGTTCCCCAACATTATAAACTTAAAAGTGGAAAGCAACGCCAATACAACAGGACTATAATGTACCTTTACCTTTTCCCCTTCCGAAAGTTGACAGCTTCCCTTGATTGCAAACACATCCCCTGATTCCCAACATAAATTAATTGGGGCTTATTTTCTCAGATTTTGCAAGAGGTATTAGATGAGCACAAGCATTAACATACCAGGTTTGTTAGGTGTCTCTTTTTCATCACGGCCTGCCAGGTAGGAGTTAACTGGATGTATCACATGCTATCAGCATTGTTAAAGAAAATGCACTATCACTTCAACAACTCAAAATATTCACTGCAAGGATGCTTCGGTCAATCATAGGTTAAGAAATACGAAATTGAAGAATAAACAAGTGAAAACATGACCAAGTGATCTGAAAAGACAGGCATTTTACTACTTTTTTTCCTTGAACACGCAGGAGAGTTGCATATCTTTGTATTTATGAAAAAACACAAGACACAAGACCTGACCGAGAAGCTGACAGCTATCCTGTATCCTCGGGACCAAGGGCAGTAAGGCCCCAGGCACCAGCAAGATTCCACAAGTGGTGTGACAGGAGCTGGTTTTCAAGGGAGGTAATGCATAAGTACATACAAGAGATAATAACTATGCTGAGCCTGTCTCATAGCACTAATTAAATTAATAAGCATGTCTCTTAGCATAACTCTCATGCTGTGTTTTACAAGAACTAGGTATTTTAGAAGAGCAAAAGAGCCTCTAGATTGTGCCTTTCAGTTTCAAAGGTCAATGGCTAGATAGGCTTGGATTCAGTCTCTTACAAGCAAATACCATGATCTATGCAATATAAATGACCAAATCAGCATGCATGCACACTCACAGTGAAAAAAACTATTTTCTTGGCATAGACCAACCGTACTGAGCATCACAGGACTTGTAAGCTCAGTGGCATATCAAACAGTAAGGGCTGATTAGTGTGTAGGAATCTGCCAAATTCATAAAATTTATGGGCTTGAAGTGGCAAAAACAAGATATAAGTGGGTTTCTGGCAAACATCTTGACGGGTTCCTTTAGCAAAACAAAAAGGTAGCCTGAAACAAAATCTGAATGCTAAAATTATCTGATAGTGGAAGAATGAAATAAATCAAAATGTTTAAGCAATTTTTTAAGCTACACTTCAAAAGTTATCATATAGATACATGTTTTTGAAGCTGTTGTTGTCAGCATAGAAAGTGAGCATAAGTTTTGGGGGCCCTGGCTAAGTGCCATCCTGAGATTGGCCTTGTTCCGGGTTGGCCTCGCAGGGCTAAGGCTCTTAGGTCCCAATGCTTTACTGAGGTAAGCTAAGCACGAAAGGATACTGGCTATATAATTTGAAGAAGGTAAAGGTATTTTGCACAATGTCATGGCACATCCCAGTTCCCCAACATTATAAACTTAAAAGTGGAAAGCAACGCCAATACAACAGGACTATAATGTACCTTTACCTTTTCCCCTTCCGAAAGTTGACAGCTTCCCTTGATTGCAAACACATCCCCTGATTCCCAACATAAATTAATTGGGGCTTATTTTCTCAGATTTTGCAAGAGGTATTAGATGAGCACAAGCATTAACATACCAGGTTTGTTAGGTGTCTCTTTTTCAGACAATACATTCTTGTATGGGCAGCTTCAAGAACAATTAAAACATATAAATGAACAAATGACATGAATGTGTAGTTGTATGTAGAATTACAATTGTTGTAGAAATGGAAGAGGAGGTTAAAAATAGTACAGATTTCCAATGTTGATGCCTTTTCTTGTAGGGCAAAATCCATGACCCTTGAGAATCGACGAGACTTTTTCAAGTACCCCGTCATGGGGCACCTGCAAGTTATGCGGCACCTACATGATACATATTTGGGGTATAAGTACTAGAAAACAAGTGCAATTGAATTATATTATAATTTGAAATTGTGAAAGTTCTAACACAAATTGAAACATCACTATGAATCATCAAATGTAGTTACAACCGTTTCGTTACTAAAGTTTTTCATAAGTTGATGTATTTAATTATAAACAAATATTCCAGACAGTTTCTCATGCACACATATAATAAATTAACCCACATGTTTTTAAGAAGTTATGACAATATTGTTACTTCTTTTTTCAAGTCCCTCTATTTTTAATTGAAGATATGGTAATACTGTTACTTATTTTTGAGCTAAGAAAGTTTTCCTACTGTCATAAATGAAAAACTAAAGGGACTTCCAAATAGCAAAATGAATCCATGTTGATTCCTTTGTTAAGCTTATTTACAACAAAAATTATACAGGTCTACTATGCCTCATACATATCTACAACATGAAAGAAATTCTGAATTTTAATTCAGTTATGCAGATGACCAATACAGAGAAAGTGTCAGTTAAAACGAATCAGTTGTCAACCGATCAAATACGGTGCAGAATGAACTACTAACCATTTGATACTCCCCAAAAGAACAGGAAAAAAAAAGGAACTAAACAACTCATTACTGGTGTGAACATATATACACAAAAAACAAATTATTTCCAACACTTCTAGGCTGCCTGGCTAACATTGAAACAATATACTTCAACTTTAGAAGAACTGTTTAAAATCAGTAATATTGCCAAATAATTCGAGAATTCCAGAATTTTATTCGATCAGGTTAATACACAGGAAGTCAGGAACCCCAAAATGGAAGGTGGAAGAAGTTCATGAACCAAGGAGAGGATTTCTAAGTCCGTGCACCATCTAATCCAAAGAAGTTGCTATATTACTGCAAAGCACAGAATTGGCAAAAAAAAAAAAAAAACTAGAATAGTAACTGCAACTAGCAACAATTAAGTACCTCCGGATGTGATCGGATACACGCATCAAGAGCCACACCAGCTTGGGAAACTGCATGAACAAGCGGTAATGCAACATTCATAAGCTTGTTGTCCACCTCCAACCGCTTATTATCCTTCCCACTCTGACCCATCTCCACCACCAGGCTAACTGTGTGGCTCAGAATACGATCTTTGATAATGGAAAATCCATCTGGCTCATTTTTTTTGCGGGATGATACCCCATGGATCTGCTCTTGAGCTGCCAGGAGCAAAACTGGAGCCGGCACAAGTCTTCCATCCTTTATGTAATTCCAGAGCTCATCAACAATATTATGTGTTTTTTCTGCAAGCAACCTTGTTGTATCCAAGAAGATCTTCTGCAAGACAAACAACAAGAACAAAACACCAGTGTCTTTATATATTTATATACCAGCACATAATGCCCATTAACTGCTAGCGGTAGTGCATAATATTTTTATGAATGGAAATGCAAGAATGGCTAATCCTTAGCTTGTGACAATTGTTTGAGATAAAGATTAAATGTTGCTTTATTATGCTGCAAAAGTAGCTATTTGAGTAGGGATGCATAAGACAAACCATTTCAGGAAGGCAAATCAGATAGATGAGCTTGCATACATAGTCCACATTAGCCTGGTAGTCATCCAGATCCTCCTGGTTAGGAAATGCATTGTCCTCCAGATACTTATGCAGGCAAGTGTTCTCAACCGCAACATGG
>LAPY01004533.1:15613-33091 GCA_000970635.1 Eragrostis tef | reverse complement strand
GAATTGGACAGAATCTATATTACGAACAAAGTAATGGACTATGAGGAAGCTGAGTTTCAGAGAGACTGTTTTCCTGTGGAGGTTGACAGGAAATCTAATATCTTTAAGTGCATATGTTCGAAATTCGAGCGAGACGGAATGCTTTGCTGTCATGTGCTCAGGATTTTCACTCAGTTTGGCGTTCATGAAATACCTGAACATTATATACTGAAAAGATGGACCAAGAAGTTCAGAGAAGAGGAACTCAACAGGCACTTGCACTCTTCCATGGAAAAGGCTGATGTTTCTCAAAATGCATTGAGATATGCTATGGTGATGAACAGGCTGGCAGATATTGCTGCAACTGTATGCAAAGATGGAACTGAAGCTGCAAAATTCTTAGATAGGCTGGACAGAATAGAGGAAAGAAATGCAAGAGAAGACGGGACACCACTTAGAGTGAGATAATAGTGATTGTACTGAATGTGGTATGTGTTCCTCTGAGACAATGGCATCAATGTGTGAGAAGGAATAATTTCAGGTACTTAGGAAATTAGGCAAAACTGTTGCTCGATACGGAATCAAAACTCGTAGGAAAAGTGCACATTTTTACTACTTCTTCGACTTATCAAGGAAGCACAATTTTCTCTATTTTTTACTGAACTAATTAATTTATGAGCACAGCCCTGAAAAGAGTCCAGAGCAATTGATCATAAAATTTATTCATGTGCCCTAATAAGTTGGACTTTTTTTAGAGAACTGTTGTTGCTTGTAAATGATGCCGCTGCCAATTGCGAATCTAAAATATCGTAAAAACTACCTTTGTTCGTAAATATATGACATTTAGGACAACAAATCTAGTTCAATCTGAACTAAAGGACTTTTCCTAAATGTCATATATTTGAAAACCATGGGAGTATTTGCTCCTCACAGACCGCCATCCCACACGCCGCATACCCACAGTCCACATGTTCCAATTTTTCATCATCGTTCGACTGACATCTCTTGAGCGCGGGCGGATTTTTACTCTGTTTGGTTCCTTACCGTGGCTTGTACGTTGACTAGTCGCGTGCGGCTCGCTGCTTGTGTCTGTGCGCATCCTGTTCGCATGGTGCCGCATGATTTGCTTACCGTTCGGAGGAATTCAGTGGGGTGGGTGGGTGCTGGCCCTGCTGGGTAGACGGTTGATGGGTTCACCTGGGTTCACCTGCTCCCATTTCTTTCTTCCTCCTCTCCTTTTCGCTCCCAATCTATCGCTTCTTGATGTTTTGCCGCCGACGCCACTGTGTTTGCACTGTGTAGCTTTCCGGTCAGTGTGCTCTGTTCAAGGTCCGTCTTTTCCTCCTTTTTTTTTAATTTCAGGTCCATAGGTCCCCGCTTTACGCTTCGGGGTTCGGTTCTTATGTGTTTGTAAGTGCTTTGCTCTGCGGTTCTGCAGTGCTTGTTCTTCTTCCTAGTTTAGTTGTTTGTTTGTGCCTTGCGATTTTGTGTATCGTGCTTGTTGCCGGCAGTTCTCTTTGATATTCCCCTTTGCACCGAGGTTTGATTTGTCCCTGGGTTCTTTCCTTTGTGTGCTTCTTTTCTTTTCGCCTACTTGCCATCGGTGCTACCTCCTCGTCGCACCTTGTGGAGGGCAGATCAGAAGTGCAAGCTAGGCAGCATGGAGGCAGACTTCTTCCTGGCTGCTGTTGGTTCGCGGATGACGTCACCCCTCTCTTGCGCTCCTTCCTGGCTTCCTCCGCTCGGAGCTTACCAGGGACGCCTCTAGTGAGCCCTGCAGCTCTGTTTGCTTGCTCAACAGAGCTTGATTTGCGCCCTCACGCGATGCCCTAGGCTTATGCAGCAGGGGAGTCAATTCCAAGCGGCAGGGAAAGCTGCTCAGCAACGGTACTTCAAACAGTCTGCAGCCGCGGTGTCTTCAAGGACCATTAGGTTCAGGTGGTTTCCATTTTCTTCTCCCTCTTCTGATTTATAAATGATGCCGCTGCCAATTGCGAATCTAAAATATCGTAAAAACTACCTTTGTTCGTAAATATATGACATTTAGGACAACAAATCTAGTTCAATCTGAACTAAAGGACTTTTCCTAAATGTCATATATTTGAAAACCATGGGAGTATTTGCTCCTCACAGACCGCCATCCCACACGCCGCATACCCACAGTCCACATGTTCCAATTTTTCATCATCGTTCGACTGACATCTCTTGAGCGCGGGCGGATTTTTACTCTGTTTGGTTCCTTACCGTGGCTTGTACGTTGACTAGTCGCGTGCGGCTCGCTGCTTGTGTCTGTGCGCATCCTGTTCGCATGGTGCCGCATGATTTGCTTACCGTTCGGAGGAATTCAGTGGGGTGGGTGGGTGCTGGCCCTGCTGGGTAGACGGTTGATGGGTTCACCTGGGTTCACCTGCTCCCATTTCTTTCTTCCTCCTCTCCTTTTCGCTCCCAATCTATCGCTTCTTGATGTTTTGCCGCCGACGCCACTGTGTTTGCACTGTGTAGCTTTCCGGTCAGTGTGCTCTGTTCAAGGTCCGTCTTTTCCTCCTTTTTTTTTAATTTCAGGTCCATAGGTCCCCGCTTTACGCTTCGGGGTTCGGTTCTTATGTGTTTGTAAGTGCTTTGCTCTGCGGTTCTGCAGTGCTTGTTCTTCTTCCTAGTTTAGTTGTTTGTTTGTGCCTTGCGATTTTGTGTATCGTGCTTGTTGCCGGCAGTTCTCTTTGATATTCCCCTTTGCACCGAGGTTTGATTTGTCCCTGGGTTCTTTCCTTTGTGTGCTTCTTTTCTTTTCGCCTACTTGCCATCGGTGCTACCTCCTCGTCGCACCTTGTGGAGGGCAGATCAGAAGTGCAAGCTAGGCAGCATGGAGGCAGACTTCTTCCTGGCTGCTGTTGGTTCGCGGATGACGTCACCCCTCTCTTGCGCTCCTTCCTGGCTTCCTCCGCTCGGAGCTTACCAGGGACGCCTCTAGTGAGCCCTGCAGCTCTGTTTGCTTGCTCAACAGAGCTTGATTTGCGCCCTCACGCGATGCCCTAGGCTTATGCAGCAGGGGAGTCAATTCCAAGCGGCAGGGAAAGCTGCTCAGCAACGGTACTTCAAACAGTCTGCAGCCGCGGTGTCTTCAAGGACCATTAGGTTCAGGTGGTTTCCATTTTCTTCTCCCTCTTCTGATTTACTGTTGCTTGTAAGTACTTATGCTGATAGTCTGATTGTGTTTGAAGGAGCAGGACATTTTCCAGGGTGAGCGTAGTAGCTGTTCTCACGGAGGTAAGGGCATGGGGTTTTGTCTGAATGAGCGATGTTTCTAGTCTGATCGATTTCGTGGGCTGACGGTGTCCTGCATCATTGTTGAAGGTTAGCAAACTGAGCAATAGCTCAGTTCTTAGCTTGGTCGTGTTGTGGACTGCCGACTGGGGTTCAAACCCCGGTATTGCACCCAAACTCCCTCGCTGTGTTCGCTGCCTTGTGGCTTGGGAATGTGCCAGGCCAGGTTATGGTACTCAGCATTAACCTGTTGGCTACAGTGCTATGTTGGCAAAAGGTAGCTTGTCCCTGTAAGAGGCATTTTGGCCAGGGTTCATGGGTTTTCTCCACCGGGGATTATACGGTCTCCTTAATGAAATGCTGTGGGGTAGTTCTTCCCCCACCATTCGAGGTTTTTTTTCTCTTCTTTGATGCTAGAGGTTCCTGTAGATAATTTGCTGCTAGAATTTGATCAACCTACAATATAACGAACTGGGAAGTATCAAGCACCCTGTATGGATATGTCTATCATGTCCTAGAATTTGCTGGAAGTTGCCATAGTCAGTTTGTGCTACTCTGTAAACTAGCTGCCCTATAATAAAACTGCAAGCACAAAAATTTATGCTCGTGTTGAATAATATGGAATATTCCATGTCCTGGTATTTGGCTGAATATATGGTCTGCTATCTAAAAAAATTGGATGGGCCAACTCATGACAATGGTGGTTTCCTGCAAAAGATGGTGGATAAGACCGCTGAACAATTTTGAAGACACCTAAGTGGAAGTTTCTTATTCAAAGTTGAACTGGACATATGCAGGGCTTGCCATTTATCCTAAGCAGATACGCATATCCCCTTTGGTTTCAGATGTGCATACTTACGGTACCTTTCATGCCTGGTGCAGTTTCTATGCGTGTTCCCTTAGTACAATAGTTCCAAAAGATTGTACAAAGTCAATGAACATGTCAGTAGTCTGAAGTTATCTCGCAGAACTCACCTTCCTTATATTCGGTAGTACGGCCAGTGTGTGTATTTGCTTAAATGGCTGATTCAGTTTCAAAGTTGCAGTTCCTTGTCTGCATTGTTGTAGAATCTTAAGCTACGCTGAATACTAGATAGCTCCATGATTTGCTATTCCATATGTTATTTGATAAAAAACGGTGCAGCTGTGGTCATTTCACAATGTGTATCTGCAATGTATTTCTTCTTTATTTGTTTCTTGCATTATACCGAGCTTCTTATTTCTCCTTTATTTGTTTCTTGCAACACACCTATTGTAGAGATCACTTCATTATAGTTATATAGACTAATTTGCTGTCAGATGTCAGAGCAATATGTTTGTATTTACAATTCTGGTGGCATGTTATATTTGTCCAAGTGAGAGGAAAAATTTGCAAGAGCATGAGGCTGAGCCTTTTTTTTTCTTTTGCTATTTTGCAAGAAAGAGCATGAGTCTTTCATTGTAAAAGGAAGTGATGTGTCATATTAATTCCTTCAAGCCAAATGCCAATGCGTGATCCTTAGCTTGCAATATACGTTAGGGTAATCAGCTTCTACGATTAGTGTTGGAGGTGAAAAAAAGCTCCTACTCCCTCCATTTTTTCTTTCTTGACGTTTCAGACAACCTATTTGCACCAGCCACAAGTCAAAAAATCCTTTCCGAATGTCATCAATTCAAGAAAGGAGGGAGTACAATTTACATCCTTGCATGTTTTTTTTATGCCATTTTGTCTGGTTCAGATTTGACTATTTATGTATCCAAGCTTTTCTTCCCTGTTAATATCTTTCAGTGACAAAAAAAAACAGGTTTGCTATTATGAATAGGTTTGCTATGTGCTAAATAACACAAGCCATTTCTATGTGTTCACCTTTTTAAATTATGTCTTAGCAGGTCCTATCTCTGGTGATGCCATGCTAGGTGTGATATGAACATGGGATCCAAATGCTTTGTTTTACATGTCACAAAATATATTTTTCAAATTACATTTTCATTTGGCATTTCTTTAGCGATATTAAACAACACACTCAATATTTTGGTTGTCTTTTTCGATTTCTGCAGCTGCTAAACCCGGGACATTGATTATGGTCTTGTGAGCCTTCTGCTATGTTGGAAAATAATGCAATAAAGCTGCTTGCTACTGTTTATGCAGTGGTTTCCTTTGAGGAGCCTAGGACAGCTAGCTATGTGGATATCTAGCTCTTTTATTTGTGCAGGCCAGTTGTATTGGGATGCATTTGCATATTCTTCCATTTGATTCTGTACTATTTTGAATGTGTACTTATGTTCTCAAACTTGGTCTTGCACATTTTTAGTCCAAAAAATGCGTCTCAGATTCTATTGCTTGACTTTTGATATGGTTTCTATTCCGTAGGTATCTATGCATTTTGTTCTCATTTCGTGGTTCCTTTCCTCGAAGCAACGCTCCTGGCCTTAAGATCAATACACTACTTTACGATGTGAGAATAGTTGAGATTTATGTCTTCTTTGTTGTTCCAGGAGATATTGTTTCATCACACAATGAGATGGTGCAAGATCAATTGCCGATGCTTTAGCTACCAATCTTCATACCTTCAGATTGTCAATAGTATCATAAGTTCAGTACACTTGCTATTACTGCTATGGGTTACTCTACTATCTGGGCTCAAGGTGAGATAATGCCTCCTAGGTAAAGGAGTATCCCCCTTTTTTTTCAGGTCTTATTAGTATTAGGAACACAATATGCTTTATCTCATCTGTGTATATATATACCTGGCTTCAAAGATCCTGATGCTTTCATTTATCCAAGGAAGCTTGCAAATGCATCTCAAGCCCAAGGAAAAAACTACAACAATTAAGTCAGCCTCCATGTCTGATTAGTTGTTCGAAATAACTATCCAATTGTTTTTTACCCATTTAGTTACTTCCCCCAGATAGCATCATGATGTAAACTAGTAAATAAACACAAAGATGTGCCGACGTGTTTTTATGATATTATCGTTCCTTGCTCTGAGGTTAGCCTACCATTCATGGTGATCTTAGAAAAGGTGTTGTTTTGTCGTAGTATATATATTATCAGGATGTACAATGCTTAGCTTGTTTGATTGTAATCGGCTGAAATGAAAGGCTTAATATCCTCAACAATTCCCAGTATGAAAGTCTACCTTCAATGAGCTTCTTGAATATATGTACTAACCGTAATCTATCTGTATGAGCTCCAATTGATTTGTCTTTCCATGCATTGCGATTTATTTGTGCGATGTAGCCACTCAGTAAACATTTATTGATTTAGTTCCAGGACATAGTGCACAATAGCACCTATAGTGGCATTTCCACTAGTTAGCCGCTCAATCTTAGAATCTAGCAAGATTTCATGTTGTTTCTCCTTCGAAAGTACTATTTTTCCCCCTAACTGCCAAGGCTACCTTGCATGATCTTTTTCAAAAGATTTACAATGAAAATGTCACAATAAATTCTCTCGGCGACAAGAAAAATAAAATGTTGCTTATGAGCAAAATAGAATGTTGAAAGTAGGTCTGACAATTGGACCTCTGCATAGATATAGTTTTTCAGCAGCAGTTCAAAATGATGGCATTCAGGCCTGTTCTTTTTTTTGGTCATAACAACCTATTCTTTTTTTTTAGTGTGTATAAGCAAAATAACTTACTGTCTGCGTAGGCCAAAAGGTCAGATTCTACCTGATCATTGGTGACAAAAAAATATTGATAATAAATGAAAGCAAGTGTGTCAATGCTAAAGAAATTATTACTTATCATGGCATTACTGAATTTGGATCAATGTATGGGTGTATGTACACCAATCTCACATCAATTTCTTTAAAAGTTTTCATGTACAAAAACATCCAGAATTGACAGTGTTCTGAGTATGAAACGGTAGATGTTGCTTCTACGGTGTGACCTTCGAAAAATTTATGGAAGGTGATGTTTATTTCAAGGTTATTCATATCTTCAAAGGGCATTAAGGAGGGCTCAGATGGACAACATGGCAGGAGCATGGATCTATGAGATGATATGCTGCATGTCACATTGTCCAACCAATAAGTAGATACCTACATATCACTTGATAATGGGTTGTCTCAGGGAAATGGCTGGGGCCATATAAATTAGCTTGTTTCCATTTGCTCTTGAAATAATTTGAACTTCTGGTAGTGAGGTGCTATCTTGATAGTAAATACCACAATAGCTTGTCTGGTTTGGCAGGTTGGGCTTTTGTTGTGTATTTGTCCCTTTTTGTTAGTTCCTTGGTGTTCTTAGGGCACCAGCAATGTTACGTCGAGCGTAGTTCGGTTCGCTCTCGCTCAATTCGGTAGGCGTAACGTGTGTGGGTCTCTTGGACGACCCCACAGACGACTAAAGTAAAATTTCCCCTCTCTCTCCATTGCTCATCGCGCGACAGAAGCGGGGTGGGGCTGCCCAACGACCATTGCCAGATATCATATTTTATTAGCTTGGTGCGGCTTTGGTTCGAACCAAGATGGAGTGCGATCTTAGGTTCTGACGCAGATGGTTCGGTTCGCGTAACGTTCTTGGTTTGGTTTCCTATCGAACAATGTTTGATTTCCACCAACGTTGCGAGTGCTCTTATGTGCTTCCTGTGTTCTTTTTGAAGTTGTCCTGTGCATTCTCTTTCTGTGCAAAATGCCCACAAGGGCTGCTTATTCAAACAAATTAGAGATTACAGAGTTCAGCCCCACGAAAGGCAAATGCACATGATATATTTTTTGGACAGGGAATGTACCAGAATGATTAATTTTTGTACTAGAGAAGCTGCCACTATTACCTGAGAGAATTCCTAGCCAGAGCATCAGCTGAACGATATTTTCAATACTAGGGATATACTGCAAATTGCCTTTCATGAGTGTGCTGCATGTCTCTGATTTTTTTAGGAAGGAGATTAAGGCATTGCAATGAGAGAAGGAGTCTTTTTTTTTTTTGAGAATCCAATCAGAGAAGGAGTCTCATTCTTTTATCCAAGCATGATCAGGATTTGAGCTGCAAACAAACACGCTCAAGACTTCAGCACAGAGTAGTGTCAGGTTGAGTTGTTTTTGCTTGTATTTGTGAGCCATGATTACTGATTTCATGGGGCACGTTCGGTAGCCGTATTTAGACCCCTCTAAATTTTAGCAATAAAGAGAATCTTATTATTTAAGAGTACTAAATAAAGTCTAATGACAAAACCTTTTTTATGTTTTGCAACAGTGATGCTACAGTAACCATCGTCTAATCACGGCTTAATTACCTTTATTAGATTCGTCTCGTGATTTAGACCGGGGGTTCTGAAGTTAGTTTTGTAATTAAACTTTGTTTAAGACGAGATTTTTTGTTTAGAACCCTCTAAATTTTAGAGGGGTGGACGCCGAACGCGCCTCTGAATAGCTTACGTGGACTTGAAGTCCTGCTTTTTTTGGTTTTGTTGCAAGGAAGAATCTGACATGCAGAAACATTTAAAGTTGGGAGAGAGTTTAGCGCATTACGATTAGAATTAGGAGGACCAGAAGGCCATCTCCAGAAATCCCTTCAATATCAATGGCGCCATGTGCTTTTTTTTTTGCAGTCCTGGCTCGAAACATGATAAAGCATGTTCTCTGTTTATCTTCTCATGTGAGGCACCTTTCCTCACCAGTCCAAATCGATGCTCGTACAATGCTGTGGTCATGCATCGCGTATTTCCTAATCCCTTTTTCCAACAAGCTGTCGGCGTGCTTACACAAGTATCTTAAGGTTGAAAGAGAGGCGGGAAGCAGTGTTGAGCCAAGACGAGGCGCTTCCAATCCGCTCTCCAGGTCGTCCAGGATACATAGAACCGCCGTCCATAAGTAACGATTTTTTCCCTTTTCCAACAGATTTTAAAAAAATATTTATCTACTCCAGGTTAAGTACCTTGGCATGATACTCATATCACTGGTGGACAAACTGATTCAAACAGAATGAAAGCAGGGGCGCCAAATGCGAGGGGATCTTAAGAATTATATGAAACAAAAAGTAAAGAGAACACACCACGAAAATAATCGGAGATTATATGGAACACTGGACAAGTCAGCAATCTACCTCTTCAATCTCGCTACTTCAATCCAAACATTGACCCGACAAATGCTTGGTCAGGTCTACAACCAATCCTAAATGCATGACCGACAACTTTGTTGGTTTCAAAGTTACAATGGGGAATAGGAGGTGTAACTCCGGGAGTTTTCTACTACAACAGACTTAATTGTTTCCATTGTATCCTTCCTGATCTTTTAAGTGCAAACAGGACCCAAATATACTAATCGCACAGTAATAAACAAGGAAACCAAGCTTTCATAAGGGTATCCAGAAAACCAACCCTTATGAAAGCCCTTACTCCCAGAGTTACGTCTCCTATTCTTCTATCAATTGCTCAGAAGCACATATTTTTTTGGGTGTGTTTCTTTCGAGATCAATGACGATTAACTAGCTATGAGTTGTACCGTGTAATTAATAAAAAAACAATTAAGTAGCATGCAGTTAAACGAACATAGTAAAGGTATTATGACGATTAGTTAAAGCACCATGAAAAAAAGGCATTTTGATACACCCATGGTCCGTCTTGAGCAACAAGATGGGGGTGGGGCTTCTCCGATACAACGGTGTGAAAGAGGATCTTCTTTATAGGATCTTTATTAAAACTAAATTACAATAATACTACTCTGTCCCCATCTCCCTAAGCCTGGACAACACATCCAACACAAAGTCAGCCAACAGCGCATCACCTGATCCCACTACCCGTGCTAGATTGTCTGTACGTTCTAATTCCAATTCCACAAAAAGAGACTCGAACTCATCATGATCAGCTCTGCTCTTGGAACTAGAAGCAAAAGCATAGTCTCCATTCACTTGTTGTGCAAGCCCCAAATGAACGAACAACAACTCCTCCATCTCCATCTTGTGCTGCTGGTGCATGCCATGTGCATCTCCCTCTTTGGCACTGTTACCATTATTGTGAAGTATGTAGTCATGTTGTACTTCTGCTTCATCATTGATCAGTTTCTCTATCTTACGTTGGTCCAGCAGATCCTTAAAAAGGTTTGTAATGGCAACGATGGCACCTTGATTCTCTAACTCATGCACAGAGCAGACTGAGATACCCCAAACAATAGCAGAGCACACAGGTGATGACCTGACATGTCGGAGCACCGTTAGAAAACCCTTCAAAAGTTGTGCACACATCATCGGGTTCTTGTCCACAATGTCCTTGATGTAGTCAATGCAATCAATAAATGCAATATACTTGGGATCTCTTTTGAATGGCATGATTCTATCTGGATAAGCAAAGCGACAATCTCTAATTGCCCCCTCCAGCATCTGGTACTCCTCAAATGGTGTGTCAGCAGAAGCTGCCATTTCCAGCTTGTTCCTTAGAATCAGCAACACATTATCAACATTCAATGGGGTAAGGAGGCTCACCACTAGATTCAGAACCTTCTTTCGCAGGACAAGATTTTTATTTTCTAATGCTTGCAGCACATTTATGGCCACGTCATTGAATCCTGGTTGGTCCACCATGCTCAAACTAGTATGCTTTAGTCTTTCAAGCATCGCAACCACACTGCTAATCTGGCGAAATGATTGTGGTGGCAATCCTCTGACCTGATTGCAATAGGATTTTACCACAGCAAATACAAAGATAGGAACAACCGAGGGCAGTGAGAGCAAAGCAACAGTGCATGCACGCACCACGGTGTCAGACGTTGACAACATCAATGAGGCAAAGGCTATGACACTTCTTGCATCAGTAGTGTTCACCGGTGAGTGGCGAAGGAATTTACATATGATTCTCACTGCAATCAGTTGCTCCTCCTCTTCCCACAACCTAACCGACCCCCCATGACGTTGGACTTGACGAAATGCTTCATTCATAAGACAAGACTGGATGGCATGCACAATGTTATAACGGACTGACGGATCCATGCTCACGTTGTTCCTAGTGATGACCGCCCTGATTGCTACCAACGTTGAGTGGGCTGCCATCTTGACATCGATATTATGGTGACGCTTTGAGAGATTGGAGCCGAGGCCAGTGACTAAGCTGAGTAAGAGCACGGGGTTTGGGAGATTACCTCCAGCAATCAACACCGAGGCCCGATTCACACCGCCCACATTAGAAATCATGTTGTCAGACTCCAGATCCGCTATGATCCTCTGGAATTCACTGCATAGCCCGGTGTTCTCTGTATCCATGAGAACAATTTAGGGGAAGGGGGGGGGGGTGGATGGGGAATTTCCTGTTTGGTACTAAGTTTGATGGCCAGAGGAGATGTGCATAGTGGTGCGTATATCACGCACCTCGTACGTCGTTTATCCTATAAATATCGTATCCACCTCGAGATGCGATGGGCACAGGCATATGGACTGCACGAGACATGCAACCTATGAACCACTAGGCCGAATTGTTGGCTCTCCTCCGCCTGTCATTTTAGAAAACCGAAAGGACCTCATTAAATTTAACAGTATACAAAACTTTTGGAGTAATATACAAATTAGAAAGTCTGGAAGGGTTTATTTGTAGAATGATGGGAATAGGGGCTGGCTCTTGACTTTCTACATTATCTTTTTTTAATAAATGTAACATATATTATAAAAAAGACTCATTACTCATAGGACTTCCAAAAAGGGATAAGAGTAAGTGGCACGGCTAAGGAGAACATGTTGGCAGGCATGCGTCGGTAGACCGTTATGCATGAGGAAGGTGTGGCTATTGTGCTCGTCGGGAGGGCCCCTCTCTCTCTCTTTTTCCTTTTTTTTTTGAGATAACTCTGTCGCTTCTCTTGGTCTTGGAAGACTTGGGGATCCTTCTGGACTGTTGAGTCACGGGCCAGTTATTGACGGTATTGTGAGGATGATTTCCTTGGGTTTCTCAGCCCAAGCCCATCTTGCCGTTGGTCCCTTGTCGCAATCCCACCGCAACGCTACGCATCACTATCCCGCGACGCCGCAAGTCCCCCGTCCCCTCGCCGCCATCCTCGGAACTCGCCGCCGCCGCCGCCGCGCCCACCGTGTCCTCGCAGACTAACGCCCCAGGCCGTCGCTTGTCTCGCGGCCAGCGCCCGCTCCCGACCCCGACGAAACCGCACCGACCTCCTCTCCCCAGCTCGCGACCAGCCAGCCAGACAGTCATGGTAAGCACAGCACTGCCACCCGCCCATCCGGCCCACCGTCGCGCTCGCCGCTCGGCGACTTCTGGTCTCGACTCAGCTTCGGATCCAGGTGTCTTACCTCGTTGCGATGCGCAGGAGAAGCAGCGTGGGAAGGTGGTCCAGGGGGCGGACGGCGGGCTGGATCTGGAAGAGGGGGAGGATGAGCTGGAGGAGTTCCGGCTGCCGATGAGCCACCGCCCCACGGAGAACCTCGACACGGAGGGGCTCGAGCAGGCCTCCGTCCACACGCACCTCAGCGCCTCCAACGTCGGCTTCAAGCTGCTGCAGAAGATGGGGTGGAAGACCGGCACGGGGCTCGGCAAGAATCAGCAAGGTACCATCTTCTCATCCCCCCTTCTCTTCTGAGACTCTGATGGGATGTCACTGTACTGTCCTGCGCGCACCATGAATAGCTGCCCAGCTGCTACTTGGTTCAGAACTCACAATTCACATACTAGGATTGAGGCAGTACATTCGCATAGCCGTGGCACTGCTATATGTTGATAAATTTGTTCCCTGTTGTGCTCATCGGTCATGGATTCGTCATTAGTTTCGGCTAAAGCTAATTGGTTCATCATCGGTCATACGCCGATCTACATCTACTTGGTTATGGAGTTATGCATTAGGAAGAATTTCAGTCAATCTTTGATGATACCTATATAAGTGCGTTGGTCTTAAACTTGTTTTGTATCAGTCTCTCATATTGTTCTACGCAAGTAGGAAAGCCTACCTCAGTTGGCTGCGGCACCCTGGCCACAATTTGAGTCCTCTTCACTGTGAACTTGGGTGCTTATTTCTTCATAATTAAAAGCTGCCTAGTTCTTCCTAGGTTGGTCTACTCTGTTTCTTTTTTCAAACATAAATAAATCTTCTTCATATGTGATGCTGCCGCTAGCTATTGCCCAGCATCTGTACTAGAGAAAGAATGGCCATTACAATTTGCTAAACAGATGTTATAGTTTCATCTGAACATTTGACGCGAGTCCAAATTTTTTGTTTCCTCCTACCACAAATAAACTCTAAAGAAACATAAATTTAGATATATTTTCACATTTATTTAAACTTGTTTATTTAGATGCTAGAGCTTTAGTTACATTGCACATAACTTTCCAGATCTGTCATGTTCTACGCCTGTATGTAAAGATGTTGACCACTGAAGATTCATCTCCTTTTTTTTAGCTGATTGGAATTATGACAATGCTTCAACAGATCTAACACATTTCTATGTTGCGATGCAGGTATACTAGAGCCAATAAGGGCTGACATCAGAGATGCAAAATTAGGTGTTGGGAAGCAAGAGGAAGATGACTTCTTCACATCTGAAGAGAACGTGCAGAGAAAGAAGTTGAATATTGAACTTGAGGAGACTGAGGAACATATAAAGAAGCGTGAGGTAAATACTTTAGGCTGGTTTCTGTTTGTTCTTCCAAGATTCATCTGGGTTGATGCTTGACATGTGGGAAACCTACATCCAGTTTTAAGCACTATATAGCTTGTGAAAATCTTTTCTTTCTTGATTTGGTAGTGTCTAGCATCAACCATCAAAAAAGTCTTGAGCATTTCGTGCACTTTTTATTTGGTGCTTCTTTTCCCTGCTTGGTGCAAATCATGACAATCCAGGTCATAGCAGAGCGTGAGCACAAAATCCGCAGTGAGGTGGAGGAGATACGGAAGGTGTTCTTTTGCAACCTCTGCAATAAGCAATACAAGCTGGCACATGAATTTGAGAGTCACTTGAGCTCATATGACCACAATCATAGGAAGGTAATTCATTTTTCGTGCTCTTTTGATGTTTGTGATGCATTGTATATTTTTTAAATTCGGTATATACGTTCATCTGCATCATTCTGAGAACCTTTGTTGTGCAGAGGTTTAAAGAAATGAGAGAAATGCAGAGCAGCAGTGGTAATCGTGATGACAGGCAGAAACGTGAGCAACAGAGAGAAGAAAAGGAGCTGGCAAGAATAGCTCAACTGTATCCATTCATGCTTGACTCAAATGATTAGTCATGAGTCTGCCCACTAGTTATTATTAAGATTTGTACTATTTAGGATGTAGATGGAACCTGTAATTTCCTTAATGCAGCTTCAGGGCAGATGCTCATAGGAAGCAGCAGCAGCAGAAGCAGAAGGAAGACAAGTCGGATACCCCATTGGAGACTGTTGCACCAAAAACCGTGGCTGCCCCAGTCAAACAGGATCAGCGGCAAACATTGAAGTTTGGATTCACAAGAATGGCTCCTTCCAAGGTGATTTTCCATTCAGTCTGTTTACGTTTTGGGATTTGCCTCTTGACTTTGTCCCAGAATTAGAATGTTGGACCGTTAGACTCCATTGACATCGGTTTCATTTTCTGCCATTTCCAATTGGTTATGTGACTCCATTTTTATAGCTACAATTTCTAAAAGTAGAAAAATGTAGTTAGCATGTATTGCTATTTTCCGTTGAAGTTGTATTGCTGTTGTATGATGTTAGCTATTTTTATGGCAATCTCTAGTTCTACGAATTCATTACATTTTCTCTGCATATGCAGGCTCCAGTTGGCAGTGCTAGCAAGAAACCTAAGGTTGCTACAAAAGTTTCTTCAGTATTTGGCAATGAAAGCGATGAGGACTAGTGATGGTTCCCAGGGTGTGGTTTTACATACAAGGTCGAGATGCCATGTATCATGTATGTAACACTTTCTGTTGAGTCCCTGGCTTGACTGCTACGGATGCTGGCATCTTGACAAGCTCATATGAACAAACAGGAACCTGAACTGGAGGGTGCATCGTACAAGCAACTCTGTATTGTTCATGGTGGATATTGAAAGTTATTTATCACCATTGGTCCTTGCAATTGGACAACACCCTTTGTACCAGGTCTCCTATGTACTATTGTTGTTGGCTTTCAATGGAACACCTTTGTATGTTACATAGTACTACTGTTCAGCCACTGCATGTCTGACAAGGCCTCAAATAATTCTTGGGGGCCCTTATCACTGTTAAACTGCACGAAATCTGGTGTTAGAAAAATTAACACATTTTACATGATGAATGAACTGGATGGTACTGAAAGCGCAATGGGTGGTTGATGGAGCCCATGAGGGAGCAGTTGGCCGGCTGGATCTGCCGTCTGCGGTCCTGTGTTGTGGTCCATAAGCATAGAAGGGAAGGATATGCATATGCATTTACAGGTAACCAGGCTTTCATCAGAGAAGAGAGTTACAAACATGTGGATCACCTGCATGTTCCTTTACTTCTCACATCTCCATCTCCAGGAAGTTATTGCAAGGCACAGGTCTGCCATCCCCTGGATCCCCATCGGCTGGGGCAAGTCAGTGCGTGCAGTTCAAGCATATACAAACATCATCCATACACAATAATCCAATCCAGTTCAATTATTGGGATAATTGTTGCTAAGTACATGTCCTGAACCCTTGTAGAAGGGATTAGCAGATTGGTCCCTGTGTTGGATGCAGATGTTTTGTTCATCCTTTCATGTTTCATTTTCGTTGAAGCTGTATTCGAAGAGCTGGTCCTGCATGCATTATGGTTGGGGATCTGCTCTGAAATATGGTGTCATGCAAACCAGCTGCTAGCTCATCCCGAAGATGCCTCGTACCTACCACGTAGTCCACTCTTCACTGTTGCCTTCAGCTTCAATGCACAAATGATAAGATCAGACAACTTTTAGCGTAAGCTTTCAGGTCATCATACCTTGTTATTAGCATATCAACAGTGCAGCATCAATCCACAATCATCCTATATATTGTCTTCCAAACAAGCATTTAAGAGTCTTAAGTTTGATCAACACAATATACATGTCATGTATTGTACAACATTGTCCAGACTCCAGAAAGTTGTGTACATGTTATTCACAGCATTTTCGTAGAATAAATATTCAGAAGTTGTGCCATTTTGCAACATCATGATTATCAATATTTTGAGATGGTTGGATGCCCACGTCTGCAATGTTGATGCTTTTGGACAAGGTCACAAGGAGAAGTACCAAATACCAATCTGTCGCCATGTGCCTTGCCAACATCTAATATGTCAATCCAAATTATTAGTGACATACCAGGGTTGGTCCCTGCTGAGAGATTATCTGGTATCATCAGAGTTAAGAATGATCTGATGACGTGTGGGAGAATCTGACATCATTATCTGTGATTTTGTAGAACGCTGAGGAAAAAGAAAAAGGACAAGGATGAAGTGTGAGGGCAGTTAAGCAACTGGAAGTAGGTAAGCAACTGAGAATAGCATATCGATTTAGTACACACAATTAGCAACTCACTGATGCTGTGTTGGGAAGATGATATTAGATGAGAAGAAATTGAACAATAGTATCTGTCGAATCTACTGCTAGCTACTCCACAACACAACAAGGCACACACCCTGCCATCACCACCAAGCCCAACCACTACCCTCTCACTGTCCCACCACTTGCAACAATTTGGATCAATCATAAAACATGGAGATCTGGACATAAATCTTATCATGAAAATTTGGCAATTTGTTGTCTGTGATCCACGTCAGTGCTCGAGTTTTTATTGTTTCTTATCTGCATTTAAAGAGTTTAGTTTGTATCATTACTTGTAAACAACTTTAGGTTGAAAATTTAGATATTTGCAAGCCATATGGCGATAAATTGGTAACCCTCCTTGTGAGCTTGCCCAACAACATTAGCAATGTGGTCATGGGCATTTAAATATCATCTGTATAATGTTGTAATATTCAACAAAAAATTTAAGATTTATTCATTTAAAAAGTTATCGATTTCCTGTGCGGTCCTGGAAATATCAAATCTATGAACGATATAGTTCATCTCCAATTAATATTTTTCTTCTTTTTTTAGTTATTAAGTATGCTATGCTCTCTCCTTCAAGTTTTTTTTTCAATTGTTGGTTAGGATAATATTAAGAAAATATCTTCCAAAATCACACCCTTTTTATTAAAAACATACCCCTGTACAATTTTAAATGTTAAGATATCTACGCTGGATACTTTTCCTAAACCTGGTCCTAGCTAAGGGCAGGTACATGCTACACGTAGGCAGTCTCAAAGCCCGTCTCATGCAACGCCACATAGGATTTTTGATGAGGTGGAAGAGAGAGAGGGAGGAAAAAGA
>LAPY01004532.1:15467-29274 GCA_000970635.1 Eragrostis tef | reverse complement strand
AGATCATCTCGACGGAGCGCGAGGCCGGGCCGAGCGTGCACACGATCTTGGTCTTCGGCCGGCGCTGCGTTGCCGCCGCCGCCGTCTCCCCGAGCGCCGGCGCCATCGCTGCTGCTCCGCTAGATCTGGTCGAGGAAGATGGGGAAGGGGAAGTGCGTGGGCGTGGAGATGGGAGGAGGGATTCGAGATGCCTCTGCTGCTCTCTCTGCCTCCACCCTTTGCCTTTCCGGTGTTCTTGCGCTCCAAGAATGGGGCGGCCCGCGCAATAAATATTGCGATGTGGGAATTGGAATAGAGCGAGAGGGAAAGAAAGGCCGGGACCAATGGGCGGCGATGTTGACGAGTCCACCGAAATGTTTTTGTGGGTCAAAACCATGGCGGTGTCACTGCCAGTGCGAACCCAGGGCCCAGCCAACCCTGCAGTTTTTAACGCAAGAATATTCCACTAGACGATCAAAAAAGGATATTCCAATAGAAAACGATGCAGGAACATTGCCGTACCGAAAGGAGTATTAGGGGTCCTTTGGAATGAAGGAAAAACACAGGATTTTTGTAGGATTCGTTTCCTATGGAAAATTTTCTACGTGCATCCTTTGGTTCACAGAAAAGAGAAAGGAAAAATTCCAGAGGATTGCATTCCTTTGTTGGATTTCACAGAAAAATTAACAAGAGGTCTGACCTCTCTGGAAATTTTCCTGGCGCGAAAGGAAAGCGCTCGCGCTGGCTGCTGCTCCCGTTCGCGCTAATTTCGGAGCCCGCTTTGCTCTCCTGGACATGAATCGGAATCAAATCGCATTCCTCACAAAGCAGCAACGGTTCCTCAATCCAAAAGTATTCATGGAGGACAAGCCTCAGCCCGCCTCCAAGGCGCCTCCATGGCTCGAGCTTGAGCTCGTCCCACCGTCGACATGACTCAATCCCTCAAGCTCGCCCCATGGCCATGGTGCCTCCGCTGGAAGTCGCATCACATAGCATGCAGCCTCGCCGCCGCTGCTACTCTTGCTTTCATCACGGCTAGAGAGAGAGAGAGAGAGAGAGAGAGAGAGAGAGAGATGGAGCTCGAACTGGATGGATAAGAGAGATTGAGACGGAGCTCGAACAATAGCTGCTCTCGGTAGTGAAGGCCGGAGGGGATAAGATGAGGCTTAGCTGACCCATCTGTGACCTGTGGGTGGTGTTCTTTGTTTAAGAAAATTTTGATCGTACTAGATGACCGCTGAGATGAACATGCACCGTGTAGCTTACAACACCGGAACACCCACTATCAAGCGATTGCTTGTTCAAATTCAAAGTGAAGAAACTAGTAGTGTGCAGATTCCTGTGTTTTTCGTATGGTGCTACCAAAAGGCTTCTTCTCTCAAATCCTGAGTTTTCATATCCTGTAGGAATGGAAAAGTGTGCCATTTTAATTTCTGCGTTTTTGCTATTCTTACGTTTTTTCTATCCTGTATTCCAAAGGAGGCCTTAAGGTACTTCGTAATTATTAAGAACGTTCTGAAACATTAAAATGCACTTTATCTCTCGCCATTGGAAGAAAGAAAATTACTACTAGAACACTTGTAAGCTGTACTTCAACAACTTAATAACTGGACGTGGAACATGGCACGTGCCTAGTGTTGTTACAAAATGACTGTTAAATTGTCCAGACCTCAACGGTGTCTCGCCGTCGTTCCGAGGGCACCGACCCACAGCATTGTCCTCCCACACCGGTCGGGTCATGGGTCGTCAATAAAGTTGTCGTCCCTCACGTTCCCGGCTCCTGAATCTTCTTGGTCTCTGCGCGTTGGAACGAGGCGACGTGCCGCTGTATTTGACCGGACGCGTGTTCTTCGAAGCGTACATGACACTTTGCTCTAGAAGCCAGACTGTTCCCGCACAACAGTCGACAGCACGCTACTGCAGATTCCATCCACATGCGAGCCCCTGCCCTATATGGTTTGGGCCATTCTTTTTGGGGCAAAAGAACAGCTAGCGCATGTGTAGGCGAGAATGCTAGGACGAGTAAAGCGTGCAGAAAATTTGGCTACCAAAATGCATGTCCAAATTCTTTGCTCAGAAAACAGGAGCATCAGAGGCCAATACAAGATGAATAAGAGTAACAACCCGGCACTCCAAGTGACTATTTTTCTTTCACTAAATATGTATGACAGGCGCTATGATCTTTAAGTCGTCATCCATGCCTTGCGGAAGTGAAGCTGGAGATACAAACAGTCTAGCATCTTTAGTCCTTACCTAAATACTTCCTCCGGATGGAAATTGTTGTCGTTCAGACAAAAGAATTCGTTCAAAATTGAACTAAATTTCCTGTCCTAGCATCAACATTTCAGAACCGGAGGAAGTAAATAGATCAAAATGTAAAATTCAAACGAAAATCTCAGCTGCAGGTGCCTGTGCCTCTATCAATAAAGTCAGGATGAGGCCAAAAATTGCAACATCCTTCCAATCAACTCAAAAAGTCCAGCCAAGCTAACATTGCCTAGATGGCGATATGCACTCTACACTGCAAAATCTCCAGCTCAGCCCTATGTTCATAACTTCCTATACCTCATCAACCTCTAATATGGTTGTAACG
The DNA here is from genome assembly GCA_000970635.1 of Eragrostis tef. Lineage (NCBI taxonomy): Eukaryota > Viridiplantae > Streptophyta > Magnoliopsida > Poales > Poaceae > Eragrostis > Eragrostis tef. The sequence continues at coordinate 26,702 of LAPY01004532.1, read as the reverse complement.
TAACTGTGAGTTATGCTTTCCCAGTGGCAGATTATTGTTCCTTGCATCACATTGGAATAGTTTACAGCTCATCATGTCCGGGCAGCTTTGAAGACATGGCATCGAGCTTGTTTTGCAGCTCCTGTTGCACATTAACCGGAACTCCATTAGGTCCAAATCTCTTTAGGAGGGACAACAAGTGGGGGAACTAAGAAGTTTGTGAAAGAACGAGGTCAAACCTTCAGCTTCTCTTCAACACAAAGCGCGGGAGTTGACAGTACAGCCACATACCTGCAATGATAAATAGGCATATGAAATGATGTACCACACTTTTTTAGGAAACAAGATGGAAAGTGTATCCAAGAAGATCTACATACTCGCATCTGCTAGGCTCATCGACATCATTAACCTCATTACTCAACCCACATCTAAGCCTAACCTGCACAGAAATGTAAATAATAAAATTGAGTTAGAATCTATAAAGATGCAAACAGAAAAAAAAATGTGACTAAGATACCTTTAGGCTCCGGTCAGGACCATTCCAGCACCTGTCCCCGTTTGAAAATTGCATTACTCTGTAGGATTCTTCGAATTTGTCCCAACGCCTGATAGCAGAAAATTCATGTTACGGCGTAAACATACGAGAAAAAGGTGACCAAGGAAGTTATTCTGCAGTGTCATTATCTACATATTTTTTAAGCTCACATTTAAAGCAGAAGGATAAAGAAACAGTGAACGCGAGCAGCATATGCTCTATAGACGCAACAAAAAGGAAAGGAGAAAAATGCTCTCCTCAAAAGGCCTTCCCTATTGAACAGTACGCCATAAAGAATTTTCTGATATAATCATGTATAATAGCACCATAAAAGTACTATGATAATTTAGGAAATCTGAAATCAACATAACAAACATACCCCAGGTTTGTGGAACTATGACCTTCAGCTTGTGAAGCTTTCTTGTATGGACAGACCTTGTAAGTGTACCTATAATAAGGACAACAATTCACAAAGGAGAACCCAATAAAAAAAGTTATAAAATAGAAAGAAAAGGCATGATAGATTTGATGCTAGTATACATACTTGCCCTCCTTGCTCTCAAAGCACTGGTCGTAAAAGGAATAAAACTCCTTCTCATTACCTAACAAGAATAAGTTGTTCCAATTAATGTCAATCCCATAGACATGTAGAAATAAAGTAATCCAAGACTGACGAACAAGATGAAACCAAATACCAGAACAGATGATGATGATGCATTAAAGGTATTTGGTATTGCAAAAATAAATATATGGTTGTTCCATATTTCTATCTTGGCAGCACTCTGATGCCAAAAGTTTCTATCAGGGTGTGGTTTAATTACAGCTTTTCCAACAGAAATTCAACAATGTATCTACGCAAAACATGAAAATAGGGAGTTTTTACAAAGGAAACATCAATCAGAAGCAACTATAGGGGCAGGCAGGAACATAAAAACATAGTGATTCATTATCGCTAGAAATACAATAACAACCGGCAGGATGCCTGGAACACCCACTCACATAATGAAAGAAAGCTTCAATTGACACTTACCAAAATCATGTTTTAGCTTCTCTGTTAGTGTGGATATCTTAGATTGGATTTTTGAAAGCTTTGAGCTGGCGTCATCATACTCCTTACGAACACGAGAAGCCTCTGAAAAAGTAGATGTCTGAACTGTTATAGCGTTCCCTGATGACTCATGGAGGATTCGCCAGCCAGAAACCAGTGTACACAAATTACCTGATAGATCCACGGGGGTCTTGAAAAAGTTGAATTTTTGTAGAACATTTTGTACAGTTTGCTGAATCTTGTCCATCCATGATGGTTTTCCTGATGCAGTTAAATCTGGAACAACAAAGAAATATAAATAAACACAAACCCACATAAGCAAGACAGTAACAGTAGTGGACTCACATGAAATACCCTACCTGAATGGTCATCGCCTTTCTGATCATCATCAGATTTATAGGACTCAACATGTTCGTCATGATCATCCACATATTCATCTTCTGATTCATTACCAAAATCTTCATCATCGTATTTATGCCTGTCATCCTCAATTTCCGAACGATAACCACCATAATTTTCTTCGGCAGGTTCTGGTACTTCTAGTTCATCTTCAAGAGCTTCTTCCGCAGGTTCTGGTATTTCAGGTTCATCTTCATGCCCCTTATTATCGTCTTTAGTGACATCATTGACATTCTCTCCAGTCCAGCGAGAAGCTACTAGACGACCTAACTCCTCCCTTGATAATCCCTCAGGATTGTCAGCACTGGGATCCTGCAATTTACCACCTCAATGCTTCAAATACTGTGGTGCAGCCTACAATGTAGTCTACTGATAACATTGTCATTTGGTACTGAAAATCTTGGTAGTATAAGTAATAACAGTGTTGTCCCTTAAAGTTGAGCAATTTCACAAACCACCAAAACTTTGGTCTTATAGTCATAAACCTACCAATTCTGAAGCATGTTCCACATACCCACCGTCACTTTGGGGTGTAATTTCACAAAAATACCGCTTTTTGCTACGTACCGTATTGATATACATCGTATGGCAAGTCGATATTGTATATGATTCTGGGTCTGTGTAGCTGACATGTGGGGCCAGAAGATCATGATGCAGTATGAGTCAAAAAAATGGTGGCTTTGTGAAAGAATGCGGATCTGGTGCCCAGGGGAACTCACACCCTGAACATCATGGCCGCTTGGGGCAGTTGGTTGCGATTCATGACAGACGACCATTCGATGGTGTCACATGCAGTCAAAAGAGTCAGGGTCACGGCCATCCGCGGCGAAGAACGTCACGGCCATTCGCGGCGAAGAACGCCACGGCGCGTGGGACTGCACGGCGGTGCCAGCGTGGTCCTTGGAGAAGAGGAGGCAGCCATGGAGAGCAGAGGAGCATGGGAGTGGGGAGGTGGGATGATCCAGGGTGGTAGGGCCTGGGCAGGGAATGTGAGTAGTCGCATGCTCGTGGTGGTGAAAGGATAAGGCAAAGACAAGCAGGGGCAGGTAGGCAGCTCTATAGGAAGCGAGATGCAAATAAACCAATGCAAGGGGAAGACTAACGGTGTTAGAAGGCACCATCAGCACAAAATGACAGAATGGAAGATCAGCGGCCCGGATGTTGAGGGCGCCGTAGAATTTTTGTTTGTGAAACTATACCCCAAGCTTGTGGTGGGTCTGTGAAACAGGTTCTAGACTTGGTGGGTTTGTAACTACAAGGCCTATCTTTTGGTGGGTTTGTGACTACAAGGACTACGTTTTGGTGGGTTTGTGAAACTAACTCCTAAAAGTTTGTCTTTGAGGATAAATGAAGAACAATGATGATTTGCAAAGACTAGAAGTTCTGGCACAGATTTAGCTTCCAAGATAGTAGAATCTAGCCACAACATGATTACACATTTGGAGAGCTAACCGGACTGACCAACGGAGCACCGCATGGTCTGTTATGACTTATGACATCCTTAAACTTGAAATCCTCTTGATCCCAGAAACCACCACTACAAAGGATAGCAAAGCATCACTTTAAACTTTTACGGGCAGTTTGTCACTAAGTAGTTTGGTTACAATGACCATATATCATGTAAATGATACACATGAACCCGGTACAGAGCTTGAGGACTCAACCTACAATAACCAACTAGTTTTGTTACTAGCTTTCAGAATCAGAATAATGCCTATAACATAGCAGTTGCTAACTCACTTGATCACTAATTCGTAGAACATAAACTAGAGACATGAAACATCAGCATACAAGATATAAATATAGGAATGCAGTTTGGTTTTGATACAGTTTCAACTCCTAGAAGGCTCTATAATTTCTCGTAAAGAACATATTATGCTTATTAAAAAAATAGTAAATTAGAAACAATATGAGCATCTACAAAGTGGTTGAAACCAACCTGCTCTTTGATAGGTGCAGCAGACTCCTTTGCTGCTGTATCATCTACAGTTTCTGCTTCAGAATCATGCTGAGATAGCACATATAATGGATTAAACTTCAGAAGACATGCTTGAAATTAGACTTTCGAGAATTATCAAAGCTTGAATATACCTGATCAGCAGATGTCCCGCTTTCTTGTGCATGAATATCATGCTCGGTGGCAAGTCCATCGTGTTGATCAGCCACCTACAGATTATAATACAAAATTATATATTGTGGTTGAACCCAGCAAGCTCCCATACCAAGTGTTTCCGTGTAAAACAATATATATGTTTCTCAACTGTAATAGTTTCTATGTTACGTAGGCATGGGGCATCCTACTGAACCATGTTTCCACGGAATACTTGAGGCATTGGCGAGAACTATTATTGGGATATTCAAAAGGAGTAAACAATTTAGATGTCATCATCTTTGTAAAATGTTGAATGATCAGAGAATTATGAAACTACAACAACTAATGCCTCTTCCATTACTAGCATACCAACTCTCATGAGTATACAAGAGACAATGAGGCAACAAAGTGGCAGATATTTTAACCAAACAATATTAACAGGCCGGCATCAACATGACTTACTCCTGTATGGCCCTTGCACATCGCTCGCCATGCCAGAATAGCACTGTCAATGGGATATGTTTCATCCCATCTTTGTATACTGCCTATTATATACTATATCCTAAAACATGCTGAGTGTGCTACACTTAAACCAATTTCAGAATCATATCACAGATATCTTGTTCAGATTGAGGCAACAGTAATCAACAAAAGAAAAGGTAGATAGGAAGGCAACGAAAATATAGAACGAAATGCCAACCTTGCTTTCATCTTCTTCCACATGTTCATTGGTTTCCTTAGAATCCACATGCTGAGAAGCATCTGGTGCCTCTTTTTCAACAGCAGCTTGTTTTTCAGCTTCTTCTTTTATTTTCTTTTCTTCCTTCTCTTTTCTTAAGCGCTCTTCTTCCTCTGCCTTCTCTATTAATTTCTTTTGCTCTGCATAAATAGAAAGCCTTATTTCAACATAGGAAATATCTAAAAGAAAGAAAATATTTTTCAACACATCATTTGTCGCAAAACGATTGAAGAGCAACGGTTACAACGCGCACCTTTGAGCTTGTCAACAAGCCCTTGAAGTATTTTCTCTTCGCCCTTCAATTTTGCTAATTCCGCTTCATCTTTAGCATATGCCGTTTTTGCCTTTTCAATTTCTTGTTTCCGAATAACGACACCACTTTTGTATGTAGCGACTTTTTTCTTCAATTTCTCCCTTGCCGCCTTGCCAGCCTCCCAGCAAGTATTCTTACAGGTAACATTGCTGTCATATTCATCGCTCCCATCGCAGCAATCTAGAAGGCGCAAAAGAACAGATACAGAAATTAGAACACCCCCGAAGCAAAGGTCACAAGAGCCCCATTCGACGGGCTCTGGACGTCTGGCCTTGTATGCGCATTTTACATCAAATAAACAAGTAAGCAATCATTGCTAGGTTCAACCACAAGTCCATAATATATAAAAAGATTTATATTATAATTTGTAGGTGGCTGATCAACATGATGGACTTGCCACCGAACATGATAGTCATGCACCAGAAAGTGGGACATCTGCTGATCAGGTATATTCACGCTTTTATAATACTCAAAAGTCTAATTTCAAGCATGTCTTCTGAAGTTTAATCCATTATATGTGCTATGCCAGCATGATTCTGAAGCAGAAACTGTAGATGACGCGGCAGCAAAGGAGTCCGCTGCACCTACCAAAGAGCAGGTTGGTACTAAACTGTTAACCACTTTGCAGATGTTCATATCATTACTACTTTACTGTTTGTTTAATAAGCATATTATGGGCCTGTTCATTTCTTTGGCTAAAATTTTAGCCATTTAGAATATTGCCATTTAGGAGTACTAATTAAAGTCTAATTACAAATGTTAGAGAAAACCTTGTGTTCCTGGAATAATCTAGAATATAGTAGTGCTAACTAGTGTAGTGTTGCTGGAAACTTGTAGAAGGGCTACTGTAGCAAAACCGACACACGGTGCGGCGACCTTCAGCTTGGCACAACCGGCATCACACACCGCCTTGTGCTGGCCACCACCAGCACGCCTCCGGCGAGGTCTACATCCAACCTGGCTCTTGATACCAAATGTTAGGGCTCGGGGGGTGCTGGACAACTGCTTGCAAGTGAGGCTAGAGGCACTTCTTTACATTGCACACTAGGTGCTATTTATAGTACATAGGGGGGCTGGCTGCTACTTCTCCTAGTCTCTAGAAGGTGCCAGCTACAGTAGGTCGGTTTTGCTACAGTAGCCCTTCTACAAGTTTCCAGCAACACTACACTAGTTAGCACTACTATATTCTAGATTATTCCAGGAACACAAGGTTTTCTCTAACATTTGTAATTAGACTTTAATTAGTACTCCTAAATGGCAATATTCTAAATGGCTAAAATTTTAGCCAAAGAAATGAACAGGCCCATAATATGCTTATTAAACAAACAGTAAAGTAGTAATGATATGAACATCTGCAAAGTGGTTAACAGTTTAGTACCAACCTGCTCTTTGGTAGGTGCAGCGGACTCCTTTGCTGCCGCGTCATCTACAGTTTCTGCTTCAGAATCATGCTGGCATAGCACATATAATGGATTAAACTTCAGAAGACATGCTTGAAATTAGACTTTTGAGTATTATAAAAGCGTGAATATACCTGATCAGCAGATGTCCCACTTTCTGGTGCATGACTATCATGTTCGGTGGCAAGTCCATCATGTTGATCAGCCACCTACAAATTATAATATAAATCTTTTTATATATTATGGACTTGTGGTTGAACCTAGCAATCTCCCATTCCAATTGTTACTATATAAAAAGTTATACATGTTTCTGAACTATATTAGTTTCTATGTTCCATAGTCATGGGGCATCCTACTGAACCATGTTTCCACTGAATACTTCAGGCATTGATGAGAACTATCATTGGGATATTCAAAAGGAGTAAACAATTTAAATGCCATCATTTTTGTAAAATGCTGAATGATCAGAGAATTATGAAACTACAACAACCAATGCCTCTTCCATTATTAGCATATCAACTCGTGAGCATACAACAGACACTGAGATGACAAACAAAGTGGCAAATATTCTAACCAAACAATCTCAATAGGCCAACATCAACATGACTTACTCCTATATGGCCCTTGCACATCGCTCACCATGCCAGAATATGCACTGTCAACATTTCAAGTGGGATATGTTTCATCCCATCTTTGTATACTGCCTAAGATACAATATATCCTAAGGCACGCTAAGTATGCTACACTTAAATCAATTTCAGAATCATATCACAGATATCTTGTTCAGATCGAGGCAACAGTAATGAACAAAGGAAAAGGTAGTTAGGAAGCCAACGAAAAAGATTAAACGAAATGCCAACCTTGCTTTCATCTTCTTCCACATGTTCATTGGTTTCCTTAGAATCCACATGCTGAGAAGCATCTGGTGCCCCCTTTTCACCAGCAGCTTGCTTTTCTGCTTCTTCTTTTAGTCTCTTTTCTTCCTTCTCTTTTCTTAAGCGCTCTTCTTCCTCTGCCTTCTCGATTAATTTCTTTTGCTCTGCGTAAATAGAAAGCCTTATTTCAACATAGGGAAATATCTAAAAGAAAGAAAAGAGTCATTCAACACATCACTTGTCGCAAAACGATTGAAGACAAACGGTTATAAAGCGCACACCTTTGAGCTTGTCAACAAGCCCTTGAAGTATTTTCTCTTCACCCTTCAATTTTGCTAACTCCACTTCATCTTTAGCATATGCCAATTTTGCCTTTTCAACTTCTTGTTTCCGAATAACGACACCACTTTTGTATGTAGCGACCTTTTTCTTCAATTTCTCCCTTGCCGCCTTGCCAGCTTCCCAGCAAGTATTCTTACAGGTAACATTGCTGTCGTATTCATCGCTTCCATCGCAGCAATCTAGAAGGTGCAAAGGAACAGATACAGAAATTAGAACACCCCCCGAAGCAAATGTCACAAAAGCCCCATTCCACAGGCTCGTCTGGCGGGGCCTTGTATGTGCATTTTACATCAAATAAAACAAGTAAGCAATTATGATCCTCTTACCACAAATGCCGTCATTCACACGGGACGAGAAGATTGTGATTGGAGTATGGCCTGCATTCTTGCAGTAGAATTTCCCCTCCGGGCAAGCAGACGTCCCTGCATGGAGAAAAGACATAACTCAACTGTTACTCCTCCTCGACAAATCCAGCACTGGAATTCCAGAAGTGTTGCAGACGAATAGATCGAATTTAGCAGAAGCTCTGATTCACTACTTCATAGATCCTTAAACCTCGACAGTTCGAAGCTACGCGAGCTCACATAGTATCCCAGGGAAATTAAACCCACGAGAGCCTCGAAAGCGGAAAGAATGGCTTACCGGGCTCGTCGGTGCCGTCGGGACAGTCGCAGAAGTCGTCGTTGAGCTTGTCCCTGGTGAACTTGCCCGATCCATCCCTGCACTTGATCACGCCGCCCTTGTAGTACGACTCATCTGCGACATCAACAACGCTCGGTCAAGAGCCGCATCTCGGTAAGAGCAGAAGGAAGGGAGCGCGAGGGAGAAGAGAAGAGCGAGCGGGCGCGGATAGGTCCGGAGGAGAACCTTGCGGGGGGATGCCGAGGGTGTCGAGGGGCGGCTTGGACGCCGCGGCCGTCCAAAGGAGGAGGGCGGCGAGGAGGAGGAAGCGCCTCATGGCTGCGCGGCGCACGGAGGAGAGACAGGAGGGGCAGATCGGCGGTGGCGCTCCCGGGTTCTAGCTGTTTTGGGCCGGTCCTCCGCCTCCCAGGCGAACGGAAACGAGTAGAAGCAGCGTCCGAGGCGACTGTGTGTACTGTACGTGGTCCGTAGAATACAAGAGATACGTACCAATTCGCGTACTTTTTAATCCATTATTAGATTTTCATTTTTGGGCACGATAAGATTTGTATATTAGATTTGAAGGGGTATATGTGAATTCCATTGGGAATCAGATGGTCATGTTGAAAAATATAGCAGTTTCGTATAACTATTGTTCGGTTATATCATATCATAGACAATATGTAGTTTTTTATGATGATCATGGTGGGTTTTTTTTTTGCGACTGATCATGATGGTTGTTTTGATGCGGAATAGCATATGCTCTATGCCATTTCCATGTTTTAATTGCAATTAGGTTGTATTGTCTTTTTGGTCTGGTAATCTCATCGGAATCGTGTAGGATTTTGACACGTAATTATTCTTTTATTGTATTTTGTCAAATCGTTGACGCTATTAACTTTTTGCAAAGGATCTCAACATATTAGTTTGAAGATGTAAAATATTGTGCAACTGAAGATGCTTGCCGTTTATATGCATATATGACTACTAGGGACGAGGTTAGGTTGAAGTCAATCTTGTCTCCGAAGTCCGAACCCTCTTTACCGTTGTAAAATGATTTGAGTCAAAGCCTTTAAGCACAGTAGAGCCATGAATTCAACTTTGGTAGTACATGAAAACAATGTTTCTATTTGTTATTAAAACATAATGCTCTTCTGTAACTCAAAGCTATCATATTCTACATATACCAAGTTAAAGTTGTTGTCTGTCTCTCTGACGAGCTAGACGATAAGATTCTGTGGAGAGTATCTTGTATGCACTTCACATATGTCCAGAACAAGGTAAATACCAACAATGCAATGGAGAACTCAATACATGTGTTCTCACTCGCGCCGCCTTATCAATCTTAATAGTCCATTCCCAGAATACTCCAAGAGTAAGACATACAAAAGAATAAGCAATAGATAAGCCACACCTGAAAAAAATCACCCAAAGGTGACCCAAATGAGCGCTCCATGTGGGTTGCATGATGAATCGTCAATATATACTAGGGGTGTCAAGAATAAACTGAAAATAAATGAGTACTTACCATGTGCCTGTAGAACGGCGCTAGTATGCCTTCGCATGCCTTCTTCGCGGCCTTAATTATACTTCTCTTCATCTTCAAAGTAGGCCACCGAGTGCCTATGGTACCCGTACTTTCCCGTCACACGGCCCTCCCAGGACGCAAGCAACAGGCAACAGCAATGACAACATGGCAGTGGCGACGGCGACATGGCAGTGGCGCTAGCAGTGCCTTCTGCAGATGCAACAACGCTGGTTGCGGTAGAAGAAGCGGAGGCGCGCCGCGCACTTGCGGCACACGACCGGTGGCCACACCGCCCGATCGCCGCCCAACCTAAGGTCTGGTGTTCGTGACGTGGCGTCCTTTGGAGCTCTCACCGGTGTCGCCGGCGACTTGGATGACCACGCCCTGATGTTGTTGTCCCACCACGTCAGCATGTGTTCTGCTTTTTGGCTATCACCTCCTGTTGGGTAAGCTTCGACGTCGTCGTGCAATGGCAAGGGGCTGTGGCGTTGGACGACGCTCTTGTTGCTGTCGCCGTCGGGTTGAAGTTCGATGTCCACGACGTGGTGTTCCGCGCCTTGGCCGCCACCGGCAGGGGGATGGTGCTCCATACCTCCGTCTCTTGTCGTATTGGCCGGGGTCGGTTTTTATTTGTGTGCGGCACTCTGGGAAGGGTAAGAAAAACATGTTTTTTTAATAATGGAACAAGAGTCCCGGCATCTACACTCTTGAAAAGAGTGTACGCAGCGGCTCAATACAAACTTAGAGCACTTAGGCTCACAAAATACAAGCTAACAGTTTTAGCTTGAGATACCAAGAAAGAAAAACATCGAAAGCAAGACAACTAACCTGTAATCCTATTCGAGAATTTTCAACTAAACTTCGCAAACACCTCCATAACAACTGTCTCCAAAAGACGACACCCATCCTTCAGATTTGCTCTTGCATCCTTGTTTTTATGCAGCAAAGACCAAGTACGTGTTCAGTGTGTTGCCCTGAAGATTACCTGCATGAAAGTGTTAGTTTTACACCGATTGAAAACCATATCATTTCTATTCAACCATATTGCCCAGCAAACAGCTGTCAAACCAACACAAATTTGACTTTTTAGTTCGGGTTGGATGTTATTGAGCCAAGTACCGAACATATGTGAAATGCTAGACGGAGGTTGAATTCCAAAAGTAATATGAATGGTATTCCAAATAAAGCGAGCAAAGTGGCAGTCAATGAAAAGATGTTCTATGGTCTCCAGAGAGCTACAAGAACAACAACTTAAATTTCCTTTCCATTTGCGTTTTGCAAGATTATCTTTAGTGAGAATGACTCCATTTTTTAGGTACCATAAGAAAATTTTAATTTTCAATGGCACCTTCAGTTTCCAAATA
>LAPY01004529.1:23878-35205 GCA_000970635.1 Eragrostis tef | reverse complement strand
GACATGAACAACTGCTGTTGCATCTGGGGCCCACGCTCAATGGCAATTGCATCCTGGATCTCCTTGAGCACCTCTGAGATGGGAGGCCTCTGAGCACCCTTCGGCTTCACACACATTATCGCCACCTCTGCAATCTTCCACATTGACTGCAGATCATATCCACTGTCCAACGATTGATCAACAATGGCGTGAATGTTCCCACTCTCGATGTGTGACCTAGCCTGCCATTTTTATTGATTTCGTTAGTCAGCATTAATTCATTTTAGGATCAGGAAACCAAATGCAGTCTCTATTGACTTACCCATGCAACAATGTTACGACAGTTGAGCCCAAAGTTATCATTTGAGATTGGCTCGTGGCCTGAGATGAGCTCAAGCAAAATCACGCCAAAGCTGTAGATGTCGCTCTTCTCTGTCAACTGTTGTGAGATATAGTACCTATCCACACCAAAATACAAAGTGTTTTCAGACAGAATGCACCACAATCAGATGTCACAATGATATATGAAACATCTCAGATTGCTTGGCCTTACTCTGGGTCCAGATACCCAACTGTCCCTCGAACTATACTTGATACATGGGACCCGTCTACTGCAGGTTTCGATAGCCCAAAGTCTGCAACTTTTGCCCTCATGTTCTTGTCAAGGAGAATGTTACTGCTCTTGAGGTCTCTGTGAATGATTGTCGGGGAGCATCCTGTATGGAGATACTCTATACCTGATATTTGCAATTGTACATTCGAAATTCTAGTTAATTGTTTGATACCTAATGCACAAGCAGGAAGTGATCGCAAAATTTGAGACAGTACAGACCTTTTGCAGCATCTTCTGCAATCTCAAGACGCTTGAGCCAGCTAGTTATTTTTTCTTCAGGAGCTCCTGTAAAAACCACCAAAATTTTACGCTCATTTGTATATGTTTTTCTACAGGGTGCATTCGCATAACAGGTCATGATACTGCTGAGGTAGATCTCTCGATAATCAATCTCAAACTCGGAATTCTTTTCCCAAAATGAACTAGAGATATTGACACGTGGATTGCCGCATCTCAATGTGTGCCTAGTCTGAATTTATTGATATTTTGTATTAAAAATTAAGTTAGGGCCTAAATTGATTTAATTTCAGGTTTGAGTAAGTCAATTAAGCCTGAAATAACTCAATGCATCTCCAATGCTAAAAATCCTAAATGCAATAATACAAGGAACATTGTGCTTGTAAGAATTACCTACAAACAATGTGCAGTTGATTCCACAAACTAGATTTGCCGGCAGTGACAAGGGTACTTACCACGAAGGTGTTCTTTTAGTGTCCCATTATGCATGAACTCATACACTAGTATGTTTTTCCCATCTTGCTGACTGTAACCAAGGAATGTCACCAGGTGTCTATGATGTATTCTGGATAGCAATGTTACCTGAAATAATATACTAGGTGATTCATTGCAGCAGTCATGAAGGAAAAAAAACGCAGGAAAAAAGCGCACGCAGTTTCATGGTGATATATCTGTTCAGTATATCTACACAAAGATGACTATTGGAGATGTAGTTTAAGAAACTCCAAATACCATCCTTCAGTCAGACACCCGTTATGACATTAAGAAAAATAAACAAAAGGGTAACATCACTATTTGAAATATACTGAGGCTACAAGTATATGCAGCTGGTTTATTCCGCTTTAGCAAATCATTACATTACAGGAAAAAGAAATAAGAATACGCATGCATACCATATATATCTTCATATCAGAATTTCATTCTTTCAAGCAGTAGTAAAGTGTACTTTATATCTTCAATACGAAGAAATGAATTGTTTGAGAAAAAGAAAATTAAGGATAGAATTGATACAAAACCTCATTCAGGAATTCTCGGATGCCCTGATAGGAGTCGTTTGTGAGAAGCTTGACTGCAATCTCTCTCCCATCTGTCAGCTTTCCATAGTATACGATGCCAAATCCTCCAGAACCAATTCTTCTTCCAAATTTTTCGGTAGCATCTTCAATTTCGGATAAAGCAAATCTGTGCGCTGATTCTGTGGCTACTTCACTGAAATATGAGCCTAATTTTTTTGCTGGTGCTGCAATTACAACAGTATCTACCGAAGGCAAAATAATTACTGCATGTCCTTACATTATAGAAGTCATATCAATTGAGTTAAAGATGCTTACCATCTGAAGGTTTCTTCTTTCTCCTACATATACACAAAAAGCATACAATTGCAGCACCTAGTAACAAAATGGCCCCAATCACCACGCATATAACAAGTATGGTGTGGCCGATGCTATTGTTTGCGATGTGGAGGCCACTGTTCCCTGAAAAACTGTAGCAGGTAACACATTAGAACAGATGGGACCATGCTAAGAACAACGTAACTGTTCGGTCTATATATGGAGGTATTTTAGTCTCGCTGAAGTCATGATGCTCGTAAAGCCACAGTAGCACTCAAAAGCACAATTTGAAATTAATTATCTAATTGAAGGAAAGTGGTATTAACTTGAGAATAATGCTTTTCTTGAAAAGTGCTTTTGGAACCTGTCCGGACAGTTTGTTGTTCTGAAGATACCTGCAAAGGTTTTAGTTCATGATAACATTTTGTCAGTTCCCCGAAAGACGTTGAACAGTTGTATGAAAAAACACTAATCACTAGCATCAACCGTCATTCAAGTTGGCTGAGCAGAAAAAAAAATTCAGAAGTGATACAAATAAAGGAAGAACAACGGGAAAAATGGAAAAGAAACTACACTTCAGTCTCCAACAAAGTATGCGATGGAATGGAAAAGTGCATATAAGGGTGTAGAAGTAGAACTCACAACTCTTTCAAGTTGGGTAGGTCTCCTAAAGAAGGCGGCAATTCACCAGTCAACAGATTGTTCTCAAGGTGACTGAAATGAGAAAAATCCTACGTTAGAAGAATAAATTTGTTAGAACCTACATTACTAAAATATATGAAAACTCACATATACTGCAAATTACGGCATTCACTGAAATCAGGAATTTGGCCAGTAAATGAATTACCATCGAGCCTTCTGCATTCATAGAAATAAGTGATAAGACAACATAAACCAAACATGTATGCCATGAAAAGATACACTACTTCCTTACAGCTCAACAAGGCCTGATAACTTCGTCAATTCCACTGGGATGCTTCCTGTTATGTTCTTCCCAGACAATGTGCTATAAGAAACAACTCTAAGATGTCAATATTATCGGATTAAACAATAAATAAAATTTGAATGCAGAATGACATGAGTGTCATACATTGAGGATACCCTCGGAGCAGCTTCTGAAGTGCATTGCACCCAGGACCACGATGCTGGTAAGCATGGATCACCACCTTCTTGTGCCCAACCTGCTTGTGAATATTGTGATACCAAGCTAGCCATGGTATTTGCTGTCAAAATCACATACACCAATTTAGACTCAAAGTGGATTTTCTATGAAGTGTAAAAAACTCCAACGTACTGTAGCTCTAGCCAGTCCCACAAAAAACAAAAAAAGAAGAAGAAGCACAAACTGTTACCATCTTGAGATCCCATAGTAATCTGGGAATATTTGTAAATCTCCATAGCATTCAAGATAGGCCCCTTTGAAGAATCATTCGTCTTCTTAAATCCGAAGGAGAAAACAAAAGGAAGTGTCACATTTGTGTAGCCTGGTTCGTATAGACGATATTTCCCCTGAGCATTCTCCTCCACATCAACAGTTGGTTTACTGAATGCTGGCATGCCTGGGACCACTAACTTAAATTTTCTAGTTTCATTTGGTGCCAGATCTTCAATTTCTGCAAAATAGGAGACCCCCCATGCATTTCCCGGAAAGCCTTCCAAATCAAGGCGGTAGTTCAAAGATCCATCCTGGCCAACTACTGCTGTTTGCATGACCTTTTCAGGTGGTTCCTCGTTAGTACCGACAAATACGGGTTTTGTAGTTGATATTCTTTCAGTTCCTGGGGCAACATCCACAAGGTAATTTGCCCTTCTCACAGAATCGGATTCCCATATTCTATCAAATGGATCATCAGGGTATCTGTGCAACAAAATAGAGTACTTAACCACAAGAACTTATTATGTAGCAGCAGAGGACGCAGACACAGCACAATAGACTTTTGACCACATCAGGATCATTACAGCATTTAACACAATTCTATATAAGCTATTAACGTTAAGCTCATAATAGAAAGTAAACCAAGATTTTGACACAGATTTTTAGCCTTTTTTAGGGGAATTACAGAATTCTAGCTTTCACATCTGGTTTTAAGTAAACGCAGCAGTAATACCTGATTGACTCATTGCTTTCTGCACCAAAATTTATCCTTGCAGATAATGTTAGAAAGAAGCGTGTCTCGTCGGTGGTGTAGTAGAGTGAACCGTTAAACTGTCGAAGCTCGAGAGTCGAGATGAAGGGCTGTCCTGTGGTGGCATTAGAGAGGCAGACACTGAGTGTGGGAGCAGCAGCCAAGATAATCGCTTCCTCTATGACCGGGGTGGTGGCATCATCGATTACTATGGTGGACCAGGGACTTGCTCCGAGAGAGAGGTCGAACTTTGGGTAGACATTACTGTTGTCAAAGTTGCCGTAGAGGAAGCTGGCTCTGACGAGGTAGCGCGTCCTGTTCCTGACGTTCATGGTGTAGCAGTACTTCCTGTTGTCTGCGGGGAAATATCGCACTGTTGCAAACTGCTGCTTGTGCAGGTTGTTCTGGATCAGCAGTTGTGCAGTCTGCCCACCTGAGACGAAATTCACATCGGATGTCCACTGGATCCCGATAGCATCTGTGTGATCTTCAGCTCCCCCACAGTCCAAGCTGATGAATCCTGCATGATGAAAGGGGGCAAGAAGGAGATTTATGTCATTATATGTGTCTTTGAAATCCAAATAGCTCAGTTGTTTAGCTAGATGTAAGGCACGCTGTGGGGTAAATCAAACAAAGAATTGTTACTACGGCGACGCTGGCGCTGGCTGCAATTTCGCTAATCTGTTGGAATGTTTGGCACCAATGGGTTTGGTTACTCGAGGGGAGAGATGCCAGAATCCAAGTGCCTGAACGAACAAGGTTTGATCTTTTGAGATGGGAGTGGACGGGGGACTCACCAGGCTGCGCAGCGGACGGTGAAAGGAACAGCAAGTGCACGAGGAAAGCGGCGGCAACGGCGGTGCGGGCACGGGGCGAGGCAGAGGCAGACGACGCGGCAGAGGAGGGCGAGCACGGCCGCGCCGGCGCCGGCGGCGGCGAGGACCCCGGCGCGCGGGCCGAGGACGGGGGTGCGCTGCGAGAGCAAGGCGCGCGGGACGGCCACGCCCAGCACGGCCGTCGACGCTTCGTGCTGCCGGAGGACATGCTGGTGGCGCGCGGAGGCGTGTGGGCGGGCGGCGGATGCGGTTGCGTCCTCGGGGCTCTCCCTTGTTACTGAATCTTGAACACTGGACAAGGCCTGCTCATCATCCTATCTAGTCTCTCAACTGGACCAGATGGGGAAGAAGAAGATTCACCATTTCTACCGGAGAGCCATGGGGCGCTCTCTCCTCACTGTCCGCAGTCGGCTTTCACTACTGAAGCAGTAGAGTGTTGGGTGGATTGGGACATCCTCCGTAGATCCATCCATGGACACGAGAAAAATAAATAAATAAGACGAAGGACCAGAAGGATTTCTGGGAGACTGGGTCCGCGTAGAATGGAAACCGCACGTTTTTTTTAATTTTGAGAAAGAAAGTCGAACAGATTAAGGGTGTTTGGTGAAGGTTATGCTCGCTTTTTGCAAAACGACTTATTCTACTATAACTACAGTAAAATAAATCAAAAAGCATAAGAAACTAGTTTCTTTGGTTTTTCTAATTTTGTGTTAGATGATCAATGTTTCTACAACGATGAATAATGTCGCTACAATGGAATAAGCAGGTGGCAAAAGCCCTCTCAAACGCACCCTAAGGCACACCCTCCTAGTGTAGAGTAGGAGTGAAAACGGAACAGATAATATCCGTCCGACCGACTGCCAAATCTGAAAAAATTAATATAAACAAATACCTCATGCATCAATAATTACCCGACACTATCCGTGTTTGAATTCGAGTCCGAAAAATATTTGCGAGATAGCATACGTGACGAGTGATATCTGTCTCGAATCCGAGTATCATGTGATCTGAATAAGTTTATAAAGGTTATACACCTAATAATATGATATAAAATTAAAAAATTAACATAAATAAGAGTCAATTTGCTCTTAATCCTGTATATCAATGGCTAATATGTCATTCTTTACTCTAACTTTTCTTCAACATTTGATTTTTTATCTTTTCAAACTTCATGATAATACCCGTGTCCGACTCTAAACAAAAAAAATATAAGACAAGGTATAAGATGCATAAATAATTATCCGGGACGATCCATTCTGACTCCAGATCTGAGTAAAAAATATAGGATAGGATACGGATGAACACTATCCGTCCATATTCGACCTGTTTTCACTCCTAGTGTAGAGTGTACCCACGTTAGCACGATTTTTTGACTGACACTCGACTAAACAATCTAAGAATAATTTATCAAGCAGTACCATATCAGTTTTAATGGTTCTGCGTCTATCATCTACTCCGTATTATATTCAGCTGAACTTATCTTTGACGAAAGCCGTGAAAATCAGGAAATGCAACGTTATCATTACTTCCTCATCTCAGCTAAGAGAACTTTTCTCAGATGCCTCCTACTATAAGCTATATCTTGACGCCAAGCATGGGAAAAGCATAATAAAGCAGGAAAGGAAAGGAGAGAGAGATGTTGATGAGTGGTACATGCAGCGTGCGTGTGCGTCTGTCTGTCTGTCTGTCTGTCGAGTCCAGTTCGTCAAAAAGTGAACTGAGCCTGCCCACGCATCATCTGGAAATCGATCGAAAAGCTATAAGAAAAACAGAGTAGCCAAGTTGTTCATGTGTTGTAGTTAGCTGAGCTGAGCTGATGGCTGATGATGATGACAGAAGACCAAGCACATGAATAATGAAGCCTTAAGCTTTAAGTTAATTTCATTTCGGTTTTACAATTTACACAGTAGCTTTAAGGTACTAGCATGCCAGTGGGATCTATCGACGGGCACTGCACAGCACGGCAGGCTTTACCGTCAATCATTGCATCCATCATCGTTTCAGCAGCAGCTAGCAGCCTTCCAAGCTAAGAAACCGAAATGAACAACCAAATTTCCAAACTAGTTGTGAAGAGAGTACGAGTAGTTGTTTGCATCAACACGGCTGCTCGAAACGATTCTGATTCACGGGAGAAACGGTAGAATCGCTGCCAAACAACGTTTTTCCGAATCGGTTCGACGGCGAGACAAAGCGACGTGTTTTGCGAAATTGGCCTGCGGGCGTGGAACACCGGAACAGGTAGGTCAGGTGTTCCGCGGGCCGCGGCTCCTCCCTTCGAGTTCGACGAAATAATGCAAAACTGCCACAGCCTCCGCCCGCACGGACGGTCTCTGGCGGCGCGCATCAGCAGAGGAAAATTTCCAACTGCAGGTCGCCTGCCCTCCACCCAGCCGCTGCGGCCGCAGTACGTCGCCGCCCGAGCGCTGCAGGTCGCCGTCGCACGAGCCTGAATCCCCGACGTCGCCCCACGAATCGGTCCCGCTCAACATCGCCCAACCAAGCGCCCAACTCACGTCGCTGCCCCAGCCCCAAGGTACGCGTCCTCTTCTCCTTTTTCCTCTTTTCCTACAGCAAAATAAACAGAAGATTAGTAGATTTTGGGAGTCTCGGTATTGTGGGCGTGAGGCGTCAATTTTCCAGTTACAACTGATGCTAGTAGACGTATGTGTCACCAATCACGAACCCAGCAAAAGCTACAGCCTACAGCTTTGTTTGTCTCAAAGGAGAAAAGATGGTGCCTTTGCTTTTTGCTGGTAACTAGTAGGTGGCCCGCGCAAATTGCGCGGGTTACATCCTTGTTGTTATGTTGCTTTTGGTAGATTCATATATATGCACATATTTATTTTGGACTTTCTATTAAACTAAACATATTTAGTCAACTGTTCAAATAGGCATGTTCAATTAATTGTACAAAGACTCATAAAATGTCTTTTATACTTTAATTGCGACTGCGATTTAAGTCCTCTTAACCTCATCATGTGGATCCACATCTTCGTCAACGCCGCTTGCTGATGTTAACATGTTCCTACACGTCAGGTCTTCCCCTCAAATTGAACTAATGTTGAGTTTCTCTGACCTAGATCAATCGACCCCCTCCCACCTTGCCTCTGGAGCGCACGTTGGAGAGGAGCCATCCCAGTTGTAGTTTATGCTGGTATTTATTAGTTTGTTTGAGTTTGGTTGCGACCCAAATCGATTGTAGTTCCTCTTTTATGCTGTTGTTGTGCTTCTAGTATTCGTCGTGCTCGTCATCGTGGTCGCCAATAAAGATCCGTCAAAGAATTTAAATAAAGTTGATTTTCTCGGCCTTCCATCGTAACCTCCATCCCTCCCACCACACACCACCTTGCAGTCCTTCACCATCCTGGCCAGGCCATCATTGTATTTGGCTGTTTCGGACTTGCCACTGAAGGATACTGGCCTGTCGATCTTCGGATGTCGTGGCCGTATTGTGCCCATTACATTCACATCTGCAGCATTAATTCATTGTTTAGCTATTTTGTTATTCCTTTCGGAACAATTTTGTTACTTCTTTCTTTCCTGTATCATTTTGGGTCCGGTACAGCATGAAAAAGTGCAGCTCGACTCCGATGGGTATTGTCACTGCACTTCCTCTGTTACAATGCAAATTAGCGCACTGTCCCTGCAGCTTCATAAGCCACGCTTCTGTGAGCTGCCTCCTCACAATCTTTAGTCTTCTGTTGACTTAACCAAACTATCTACACCATACACCACCAGGACATCTCCATAATTGATGTAGTTCACTTCCATGCATGTCCGGCCAGATCAACGTGAATTTATGCTAAATCCAATTGCGGGGCTAATTACCTAGCGATGCTCTTTTCAATCCTTGTTTCACTACTACTATGACGCTCCACTCCCGTTGACATGTACTGGAAGCCTCCAACTCTGCAACACGTCACCAATCTACTATGTCTTGAATGCAACAGGTTGTCTAGGTGCTTATGTTCTTATCCTGTGTCACTAATCTGCATGCATGGTCATATCGATTTATTGTGCCATTGTCCTTCATGGACATCGATAGAGCTTCTTGGATCAATGAATGACGATGTACGTTGATGGCTCACTCGCCGTCTTTTGTTTGTCAACCCCTTGCACAATAATTTGGATGCCGCAGCCATGAGTTGCAGGAGCATTAGGCCAGGCCAGGCTGGCCAGCCGCCGCCGAAGCTGTATATATGGATGTGTCATCCAGCCTGTTCGTTTGGCTGCTTTGCAGCGGCTGTTTTGCAGCAGCTACAGTGTTTTAGTTATTTCTTCTGCAGCCGCTACAGTATTTCTGCAGCCACTACAGTGTTCGCAGTTATTTTTCTGCAGCCGCAGCCGCAGCTGCAGCCTACCGAACAAGCTAATCATCTGAAACTCTCCCAACTGCTGATCGGCATCAACGAACAACGTAACCGGATTTTGCTTCCGTTGCGGCTGTGGGGCTCGCCGTCCGAGCTGTGAAACCTGAGACGTCGCCATCTAGTCGAACAGCTGCCGAGACCAAGCCGAAGATTTTGCCTGGCCATCGAGCACTACTAAGCTCAAATCGGCCATGGCATCCCTGGATTTACCTATCATGCTGTCCTTGGATTTACCGAGGCTGCATGCATCAAGCTATGGCGTCGCGGGCAGACGATGCCCTTTTCTGATGCCCCCCACCCCCCACAATCACATTAGTAAATCTTGAAGGCTGGATACTACTACACACATAAACGTGGGAAACAACAAAGAACACATTAGAGGTTTAATTGGATTCGGACTCTAGCTGTGGTAGCAAGGAAGAAATAATATTTTTGCCGTCAGATTTGGCCTTTTGTTTTTTTTTTCCTTTCCAAGCAAGGGATTTTGTAGCCCGAATTTATACTTATATTTTATATAATCCAGCGGTTCAAGTTTAGACATGAAAACTTCCCTTTCCAAAAATATTTTTCTATATGATCTTGACCCTTGAAGATCTAACCTTAACGTTTAATGGCAGCGGCTATGGGCTATCTAATCAATACGGTCTCCTTTATTTGACTTGTAGAAGGACTCTTCTTTTTAGCACCGTGACATGATTTCTTTATTTTTATTCCGAACTTTTTATATATTGTGTTGTATATATTATGGAGTCTTATTTAATCTAGACTGTTAGATCTTCATAAAATCCAATGGCTCACGGCTTTTCTTTTTTTCGATTAACGTGGTAATTTCGTAACATTGAGAGCGAACGTGGTGGCTTCTTTTTCTCTTCAAATACTAAAATAATAGATAGTTGACTCTTCTTGCAAGTTAACCTTGACTTTGCTCTAAGACCACCTATCCCAAACGTCCTCTGTTTTTACAAATGCTAAAGGAAGCTGCAAAGTTCGTATGTCGGCCAGCAGCATGGATTCACGGCCTATAAGAAACAACATGGCTATCACTATTAGATACTTTTCTCTATTAGATAATAGAGAAAATTACAAAAGAGGTGTAAAATTACTTCTTTTGCTGAGGGCTTGGTGTAAAATTACAAAAGAGGTCAAGAGGATAAACGCGCCTGAACGAGAGCCGCTGGATTGGAATCCAGCGGAGTTCGTCGATGGTTCGCACGGCTGCCCACAAATGGGCATTTGCACCCAAAATTTCTCCTAGATAATAAGGTAAGAAACTATAAAAACAAACAAACTTGAAACGTAAGAATCAACTTTTTCCATATGGGCCTCCATTCAAACTAAATCCCATCGATTTGAAGGCCCATATCTTCTTTTTCCTTGCCGGGAGCCAACCACTCCGGCGGCCATGTCGTCGCCGCCGCCTGCTGTGCTGGTCAGCAATGGCGCCGTCTCCCCGCTGGCTCCCTCTTCCGCCGCCTCCTTCCTCGAGTCCACCTCGGGCGCCTACACTACAGCCCGCGGCCTCCTCTGGTGGCCCCGCCACCTGCTCCGCCTTGCCGACTCCGCGCGCCTCCTCGCCCATTCCCATCCTCACCTTCTCGGCCTGCCCCAGCCCCACCGCATCAACTTCTCCATTCCTTCTCTCGTCAATCCCTCCGTGCGGATCGCCGTTGCCGAGATGCGGAGCAGGATGCCGGTGACTGACAAGGATGATTTGGCCATCACGGCGCTGGTCAGAGGAGGTGCTTCCGGGGACGGCCTGGACGTCTTTGTGCACGCGGGAGCGTATACGCCGCCGGTGTTCGGAGAGGCTGGGGCCCGAGGTGCTGGGGCCGGCC
>LAPY01004529.1:6624-18828 GCA_000970635.1 Eragrostis tef | reverse complement strand
TGCACGTCGTCATGGCCGTCCGCAACGTCCCCGCCGGGCACGCCGCAAAGGAGGTCATCCTGGCCAAGATCCCCGGCGCAAAGGTTGACGTGCTGGAGCTGGACCTGAGCTCCATGGCTTCGGTGAGGACATTCGCCTCCAAGTTCGAGTCTCTGAATCTGCCCCTCAACATTCTCATGTAAGCACAAAAAGAATTCCTGTTGCTGAACATTGCTCGGATCTGTGTTGGTTTACTCGATGCACATTTCGTCAGAAATAACGCTGGCGTGATGACAAGGAATTGCGCGCGTTCCTGCGACGGCCTGGAACTGCATTTCGCGACTAATCACATTGGTGTGTCCTCTAACTCTGCTTTGTACCCTTTTCTTTGTCAGCATATCTTGTTTATCTGTACAATACAAGAGTAGCATGACTTCCTGATTGATCAGTTACGAGAATGATTCCTGAGAATGCAGCAGGATTTGACTTGGATGGCAGGCCATTTTCTTCTAACAAGCCTCTTGCTGGACAACATGAAGAGTGCCTGTAGGGACAGCGGCGTCGAGGGAAGGGTTGTGAATCTGACGTCTTCCGGCCATTTCATGACATATCCTGAAGGGATATGTTTTGACAAAATACACGACCCTTCCGGGTAATCTATGCTGAGATGAATCTGAATTCAACTGGGACATGTTGGTCAAGCAATGCTAATAATAACTTCTGTATTTTGACCGTACACAGTTTGAACGACTTCATTGCTTATGGTCAGTCCAAGCTTGCAAACATTCTGCATTCTAAGGAGTTGTCCCGAATTCTCAAGGTACCACCCTTCTTTGCCACTCAACAGATATGTTTTCATAACAATTGTTCGAACTGGATAAGTGATAACAAGAAATGGAATTTGTTCCATCAACAGGAGGGAGTGAATATTTCAGCTAATGCAGTTCATCTGGGTGTCATCGCAACTAATCTTTTCAGGAACAGAACTATTGTCAATGGTATTATCTCAAACATACAGACTTTAAAAATTAAATAAATTATGTTTAGACTTTAGCCATGCCAAACCATAAAAGATTCTGCTGTCATGCAAAACATGTAGATGGAGCTCTTGTGGCAATAATATTTTTAACTCTTTTATGTGCATGTTATCACTTTTGCAGCTCTACTAAACTCCATTGGAAGAATCTTATGCAGAACTGTCGAACAGGTAGGCTTTTACCTCATATATATTTTACTACTCCCTCGCACTTTTTTTTACTACGTTTCTATTACTGGACTATTATCCTGATTGACTGTTTTATCTTGACCAAGGGTTCTGCAACGACATGCTATGTGGCAATGCATCCCCGCATTCAAGGAATAAGTGGGAAATACTTCGCCAATTGTAATCTAGCCAATCCAAGCTCTCAAGCTTCAGATGCTGAATTGGCCAAGAAGTTGTGGCAATTCAGCTTGCAGACGGTGTCTTCTTGATCTCGTGCTTGTGCACTTTTCTTTTTGGGTGGGGGGGGGATAAAATTTGTTGTAATTGATGCTTATATTGAATTTTTTAATTACATCTGCTACATTATTAATTATTGGGTTTCATGTAAAATTTAAATTTGAATCAACCTACCAACATGTGGTTAGTGCTTCTTTTTCACAAGAAAATCTCAAAGATTATCCAAAATTAAAATTCATAGTTTTTTTTTGAAACACATAGTTTTTGTGCTTACATACACAAGAGAAAGAATTCTTTTTTTCCCCAACAGTAAAGCTCCAATACCCTATCAGTACCCAAAGCACCCTTAAAATCATCATGGGATTTATTTATTTATTTGGCTTCCTGGATATTGTCCTGAACCGTGAGGAACAAAAGGATATTTTGGATACGTTTGATATGAATGGTGACAGAGGTTTCTTAGTTGGGTCCTCCATCTACCCATATGTGGCAACTGTTATACAAGAGCTATCAATTTTAATGGTGATTTATTGTTTTTTGAACTAAGAGTGGGATGAAATACATTCTAATAAGTCTTATTTCCATTTTTATTGGATTTACCAATAAGGATTAACAAATGTTGACACATATATCGTCAAATTCTAATGCCAATAGCAGTCCGAAAATAAATGTGTGCTGTACGACATAAAATCATAGCAACTCTAATTTTCCATGTTGCTTACTGAAATCAAGTTGTGGCATCATGTTCCCTCTTTTTAGACTTTTGCTATTTGAACCGTTTTGGATAGCATCATATTCAGGACGTAGTGCATTAACTTTATGCATGAACTTTCGAATTGTACAAGTTCAGATGTCAAATGCTTAACACAGTACTATTATATAAGTCGGGCACGCACCAAGCACCTATAGCTTTACATAACTTTGTTAGTATAATATCGAACATGCAGTAGTGCTACATATGTTAGCCTAGTAGTTTTAATTTATGGTTGTTTACTACATAATTGCCCTAGCATGCATGAGTGACGTTTGCGCATTTCCGAACATCACCAACCATTACTATTAATATTGCCTACATGGGATATGTGTTGTCACATACTCACAAGTCCATTGTGCGCATCCAATGCAACATGGATTACAGTACGGAAAAGAGGAGAAGGAAAAGAAAATAAGACTACTGTTTACTTACTTTCCTCTCAAACTTGCATGTTGAAAATGCCCTTTTGCCATTTCTTTATGCACTTCCGAGAGGGATGTGCTCGAGGATTCTTTTTTCTATGGTGTTTAAAGGAAGATATTTCTTTGTTCATCTGTGGTAAGTTCCCTCTTCTCCTTTTTATTGAAGGGCAGCCGGGGCCCTAAACTACAGGATTCTCAAGTTTTACCGACAGTTCTATCCATGTGGCCAACAATTTTGTTTTTCTAGTATTTTTAACAAATAGCCGACAGTACCAATAGTACAAATTCATAAGTTTCCAACAGTTCTAGTAATTTACCAGCAATTCATTCTCCACAAAGTCATCACCCACATTTTTAGAAGCTTATTATTCAAATATACTAAAATACTGTTGGCCACTTTAAAAAACCTACCAAGAAAGTTTCTCTTGTAGTGCTATGAAAAGATCAAACAAACTACAAACTATATAGAAAGTTGAAAGGTTGGAAATTTATATTTACAACACTTGACAATTAATTGGGTTTAACTAAACAAATAAAATATGTATTATGTACGCTTTGTCCTTTTCTTCTTCTGCTGCTGTTGCTACTAGCCAGAAATACTTATTATGTACGTTTTTGTGCTGTCTATTAGGTTTCAAACTCGAGATATCAATGTATAGCATCGAGTAGAGGATAAGTTTTTCGGTCATGAGTGGTACATTTTTGTGCTGACTATTCTCTGCTTTATTTCAAATTAAACCTATTCAACAGATATTTTAGCTAGCTTTAATGTTACTGCTCGATATGCTGCGACTTCTTCATTATCGAAAAGAAAGGTTGAAGAACTTCTGGAGAAACACTTTATAAAACATCCGTACAGAACAGGTAGTTTTTTTTTAATGATGTCTATCATGCATGCATGAAAAGATAAATTAAAGAGCATTTGAAAAGCGCAAAACTTAAACCATGTATGGATAGATTTTTTTTTTGTGAAACACTGAGATAAACGTGCATGCCCTCTTCCCGTCCTTTCTTATTTTACATGAGATGGATTCTTTGTAGTCCATAAGTTATTGTGAAACTCATAGTACTTCTGCAAGCTAGCTTTCCAATACCATATGCAACAGATCCTAAGTGGATGGAGATGCAAATTAGAAAGAACCAGCACGCCGATCTCCCTTTTTATGCAAGTGGCCTGTGCAAGGTGGTGCAGGTACGACGGCGCTTGTGACTGTGTGACTGATTTCAATCTCCACTAAGCAGACACACAACTAGTACATATTTTTTTCTCCTTTACTTATTCCAGTAGCAGTAGGATGTAAATGAAGTTTTCAGGTGATTTGTAGGCCATTTTTATTTTTAGCTAGGCGTGCCAGTCATGAACATAGGCATTTACAAATAAAATAAGCAAAGAGAAAAAGGGATGTGAACACAAAAAAGAGTCAAGAGTGCTTGAAACTTGAAGCTGTGATAATATATAGTATGTAAAATTGGCAACTTACTAGTTATCAACTTATCACTAAAAATCCTTATATTAGATCCTACGTACTCTAACCGAACCAGGCTAGATGATCTTGCTTGTGCTGCTTATTAGCACACTACATTTTTCTTCGCATCTGGCATATCACTGCTCCAGCTATATATATGACAACATTTCTGAACAGAGCAGGACAAACTATTGCCAAATCTATTTGACCTGATAAACATACACTGATCAACGGTGCACTTGAAGCATAATACTACATGCATTAGCATGCGGTCGCCAAGCATGGCTCTACAACTTTGCCGCCTTCATGGCTCGGTTCACCAGCTGCCGGCTTGATGCATATGGATCATGCATGCATGGATGTTCCAACTAGCTTGCTAGAAGCCGATCTTGCCGATGAGCGGTATGCCGATGGCGGTGACGACGAGCGTGGAGGGCGCGCCGAACACGACGTGGCTCCAGAAGCTGAGGTCGTGCGCGTTGCGCGGCGCGCGTCGCGCCTGCTCGCACACGATGAGGTTCGCCGCCGACCCCAGCAGCGACAGGTTGCCCGCCACCGTGCTCACCCACGCCAGCAGCAGCCACGACCGCGTCACCGCCGACGGCGAGATCGTCGCCGCCGAGGCGGCCACCTCGTCCCCCATCAGCAGCACTAGGTGACATACATGCATTATGTGTCAGCTTATTAGTTATCAAAACTGTCACGTCAAAAACGACACCATCAAATTGTCTTGACAGATGAAACATTAGTGCTTAACGAGCTGGTAACAACACACTCGGATAAAACCAGATATTTCCATGCTCCTAGCTAGTTGGTGGTTGATGAAAGAAATCTTTGCGTATGTCACTCAAATCAGATATTAGTGCTTAAGGAACATTGATTGCCAACCATTGCCATTTTGCAGACGCTTTTCAGTTTCCTCGTCCCTGAACTGTACATGAATGCAATACTTCATATACCAGGCAATTTATTTCTTGCTATGAACTTGTAGAAAACTAGTAGTACGTGTACAATATATTTGTGTGGGCATGGCTGCATCCACGGTGTACTTACCGGTTGGCACGTTGGAGGCGAGGTTGGAGAGCAGCAGGATGATGACGGAGAGGACGGTGACGCCGCTGACGTGGTTGATCTTGGAGTAGGGCGCCATGAGGTTCCAGATGGCTCCGGGGAGGCCCGTCTTGTTGAACCCGCTCACGGTCACGAACATCCCCGAGAAGAAGACCAGCAGCGAGTAGGACACCTGCATACGCGTACGTGCACATATCTCGTTCATATATAGTATGTGCATGCCCACCACGTGCCTTTGCTTGTCGATCGATCACACATCATGCCATAATGATGAGACGAACGAACTACTAACAAATTAAGTCGCGTGCGGCCGGGTAGTGTACGTTACCTTGTCGAGGCAGGGCTCGGCGTCGCGGAAGTCGACGACGACGAGCGCGATGGCGGTGGTGATGGCGGTCCACGACATGTTGAGCCCCATCATGTAGGCCACGAGCATCCCCACGGTGACGACGTACGCGAAGCTCTTGAGGAACAGCTTCCGGCGGGCGTCCGAGCACCGCATGAACCACCGGTGCTTGGTCGAGATGTTCTCCGACATCACCGAGTCCGCGTCGCCGTCGTCGTCACCGTTGCCGCCGCCGGCGGGGCTCTTCTTGAGGGACAGAACGGAGGACGGCGACCGTGCGACGACGCGCCCCTCCTCGACGGCCTCGAGCTCCTTCCCGGCGGCCACCTCGCCAATATCGGCGCCTCCGACGCCCTCAAGGTCCTTCCAGTACATGCAGAGCAGCATGACGGTGTTGACGGCCATGCCGGCGAGCATGGCGGGGAGGATGCCGAAGAAGAACTGCAGGAACGTGATCTTGCTGTTGAACGCGATGACCAAATTCTGCGGGTTCCCGATGGGCGTGGCGCTGGACCCGATGTTGGCGCTGGTGGCGAGCGCCAGGAGGAACGGTTTTGCCGGGAGGCCGCGCTCGGCGGCGAGCTCCAGGACGAACTCCGTGAGCACGACGCAGCATGTGTCGTTGGTGAAGAGCGCGGACGCGAGCGCGGTGACCACGCACACGCGGCACAGCAGGTCGCGCCCGCCCTGGCTCCGCCACGCCAGCAGGCGGCCCAGGTGCTTGAACATGCCGGCGCCCTTGAGGTAGCCGCCCACCACCATGGTGGCGAAGAGGAGGCCCAGGATGGGCAGGTCGATGGAGGCGTACGCGTCGTCCGGGCTGATCACGTGGAACACGATCATCAGCACGGCGCCCAGGAGAGCGCCCGCCGTGCGGCCGATGGGCAGGAAGGGCACCGACGGGAACACGGCCAGCATCCAGAACACGCCGAACGCCGCCGACCCGAACACCACCTTCGGAAGAGGCGCAAGCTGACCCATTCCTGCCTGTATCGATCGATCACTCTCTCTGAGGCAGGCTCTGAGCTGGAAACTCTGTTCGTGCCCTGCTCGCACTCTGCTTCGACGCAGCAGAGAGGCTGCCTGCTCACTCGGGCCTTAAGTAGCGGAGCTGCATGCTTTCCGGCTGACGTCTCAAATATCTACGGCTCCTACCTTAGGAACTTAGCTACAGGCACAGCAAGCTCGATCATGCGCAACGCCATGTCAAATTCAACGAGACCAAATGATCCGCGTATAATTAAGTACGCGAACACTGCCCAGTGCCCCGTACGTACATATGCATGCGTGCCGCGTCATCCATCCAGCTAGGGGACTCCCTGCGCTCCAGAGGATGGCGCGTGTACAGAAGCAACGAACCGATTTGACGTGAGAACGACTACTGAATCTGTGGCCCCGTCCCGTCTCTATACTATACGGTTGTTCTTAAAATACTCTCTGAACCTTAGTGCTAATTTCAGGTCACGCCTTAATTAAACCTATCATTAGCGCTAATCAACTTGATGACGTGGTGGTGCCTTTCTTGCTTTAGGTAAGCATCAGCATCAGACGATGTTGAGGATATGATTAAGCTTGATTCATACTATCAATTAGATTGCTTAAGCAGCTGCGACCAGCAGCGAGCTTGTGACATGCGCACGTATATGATTGAGACTGATTAAAACTAGCGTTACCGGTTTCTCTTTGTTACTAATTGTCCTTTTTTTGAACGAAAAGAAACATGTTGAATAAGAATGGGACCTGCTTACCTTTCTCTCTCTTACATTCCTTTTGTTTTCTTCTACGAAAGAGTACGAAACTATTCTGGTTTTAGATGAAAAGGGCGAACTTTAAAATTTGTTGTGAGAAAAGTAACTGCACAACGAGTGTTGCAGCACTGCCCAGCACCCACACGATATGTTTCGATACAAGCAGATGACCATTTAGAAATGATGACTGGAGCAGAGGTGATTAAATAATTTGACAAGTGGCCATTAGTGTTCCAATTGCTTTTAGAGCTAACTTACTTTTGGATGCTAATCAGACACAAACACATTGTGATATTCAGCCGCTCCGATAACCTTGTAGCATGACACAAAATCATAATGTGATGCTCAGAAGTGTCAGTTGGATCGGTGCTAGCTCCATGGTCAACATTATATATATCCTTGTTTGTTTGGTGATGATGTGGGCATCTCATGAGAAACAAAGGGAGGCCCAATGGACCAATGCACACTCGTAAGCACATTCATGCAAAGGTGTACATTATCACATACCAGACTACACAAATTAAGAGCAGCTCATATATAGATTTAAAACCATCATATACACAAGTGTTGCTGAGTAGTTTACTGCACTAGCTTGGATAAACTGACTATCGCACACATAGCGAATCTCCCTTGGGACATCAAACTATTCGCACGATGCTAATTTACCATGAATACAGCGGATTAGCTGCTGCACGCGTGCTATCTTGTCCCACTGTCATGACGACAGCTAAGACGGCCAAAAGGAGACGCTTCCCCGCACTTGCTCCGTGAGAGATGAAACATTGAGATATCTATACTTGGACAAAACAGTGGTAGCGCAGTACTTT
The DNA here is from genome assembly GCA_000970635.1 of Eragrostis tef. Taxonomy (NCBI): domain Eukaryota; kingdom Viridiplantae; phylum Streptophyta; class Magnoliopsida; order Poales; family Poaceae; genus Eragrostis; species Eragrostis tef. The sequence continues at coordinate 10,774 of LAPY01004529.1, read as the reverse complement.
TCAGTTTCTCTTGTCAGCCATTCTTTACCTACAGAGCTGAACGTCTAAATACATTAATGAGGAATTGGAGAAGGGGAACTCTGACCACAGGTTCCTCCACGTTGACAGAGTTTGTGAACGTGAAGGGTAAAGCAAGATCAGTTAAAATCAGGAAAAGTCACAAGGCACTAGCCAGCACTCGGATCTGAACCGTGATCTGATCCAGGGTAGGTTCGCACTGACACGTTGCACCCACCTCGCAAGCATTGCATGACATCTCCTTTGATTATCATTTACCAGCTTATGGATTTCCAAGGTGTTATGATCGTTTGTGGTGATCACGAATAATCATTCGTGTTAAACAGTAGCATGCACGTTACGTGCTTAGGCTATTTTAGGCTGTTTTCTCTCACGCGATCACGCGTTATTCTCGGCAGGACTCCTTCCTTCCTCCACGGATTCTGTTTCTATAAGCCGTCGGTTAGGATATGGAAAGGAGCCGTCTATTTATGTAATCGCTCTTTGTCGAATACATCTATTGCGTGATTTCTATCCACTCTCATGGTATCAGAGGGTTCGATCCTCTCACCGTACGCTTCCCATTATACGAAGTTATACGATCAGATACCTCGTTATTTGTCTATCGCCAAGGCTCAGACACAGTTTACCTTTTGCTATATGTTGATGATATTGTGCTCACTGCTTCATCCTCAGCTGCTCTTCAGCGGGTCATCTCTGCTCTCACCTCTGAATTCAGCATGAAGGATCTTGGGCCACTTCATCATTTTTTGGGTATGACTGTCTCTCGCAGCTCCACTGGTCTCTTTCTTTCTCAGCGCCACTACATGCTAGAAATTTTGGATCGGGCTGGTATGTCGGATTGCAAGCCTTGCACCACTCCTGTGGATACTTGTGCTAAATTGTCACCGGATGGAGATCCAGTTGCAGATGCCACCCACTTCAGAGGTCTTGCTGGTGCTCTACAGTACCTCACCTTTACTCGGCCAGACATCGCTTACGCTGTTCAGCAGATCTGTCTATTTATGCATGATCCGCGCGAGCCTCATCTAGCTTTGGTTAAGCGCGTTCTTCGCTACATAAAGGGCACGCTTGACTTTGGACTTCAGATACATCGCTCTCCCTCTTCGGATCTTGTGGCTTATTCTGATGCTGATTGGGCGGGTTGCCCCGATACTCGTCGCTCTACTTCTGGCTATGCGGTCTTTATGGGTGATAATCTTATTTCTTGGTCTTCCAAGCGCCAGCCTACAGTTTCTCGCTCCAGTGCCGAGGCAGAATATCGTGCAGTTGCTAATGCCGTTGCTGAGACTTGTTGGCTACGTCAATTACTCACTGAGCTTTTTTGCCCTGTCCGGCGCGCCACTTTAGTTTACTGTGACAATGTAAGTGCTGTTTATCTCTCGACTAATCCCGTGCAACATCAACGCACGAAACACATCGAGATTGATTTGCACTTTGTCCGTGATAAAGTTGCCGCTGGGAGCGTTCGAGTTCTTCATGTGCCTACCACCTCTCAATATGCCGATATCTTCACCAAGGGGTTGCCTTCGTCCATCTTTGTGGAATTTCGGTCCAGCCTGAACGTCCGTATCTGTGGCTAAGTTACGACGATCAGACTGCGGGGGTGTGTTAAACAGTAGCATGCACGTTACGTGCTTAGGCTATTTTAGGCTGTTTTCTCTCACGCGATCACGCGTTATTCTCGGCAGGACTCCTTCCTTCCTCCACGGATTCTGTTTCTATAAGCCGTCGGTTAGGATATGGAAAGGAGCCGTCTATTTATGTAATCGCTCTTTGTCGAATACATCTATTGCGTGATTTCTATCCGCTCTCAATTCGGATAGGGACTGCATCCGTACTACCATATCAACAATCATAACAATGGTTAAGCATATCTACATGTGTAACTTTTTTTTTGCGAGGATCTACATGTGTAACTTGATGTATGTTGCTTCTGAAATGGGATGCCTCCGGTTACAATAGGCGTCAATTTTTCTCTCTTTTTCTCGAACGCACAGGAGAGCTGCGTATCATTTTATTAAGAAGAAGAAAAAATAGTACATTACTCGCTTTGGCCTGGGACTAGCCTGGTACATGAACGCGCGCCGTGAACAAATGGATCAACCTACAGACGAAGAGCACTTTAGGACATGAGCTCCCCAAGTCTCCTGGCACCTGCCATCCTTCAAAGTGAGGCCTCCTCTGCTATGTCGTTGATAATAGCACCTGGTTGTGGTGATGCTCCAATTTTTCTCTCTTGAAGGCATGCTCCATTTAAGTTCCATGTCGTGCTTCATCTAGGCTAAGATTGGAGATAACTCGTGTGAGGATTGATACTCTTCAATCCTCACACGACTTTGCAATCTATTCAGTGAATCGCATCAGTAAAAAAACATGCATGTATCCGCATTTTTTGTATGCTAATGTTTGGACAAGGCGACTCTTTTTATCCGAGAAGAATATGAGTTGCACTGAAAGAGAATTAAAATCAAATGTTTTCTTGCCCCTAATATTCAGACCTGTGTTAATTCGATTTTACTTTGTTGGTTGAAAAGTATCTGTATTCAAGCTCAAAGACTAGTTAGTGGACTGTAATTTGTAAGTACTTGTACCGTTGTACGACAGGAGGAAACGGCAAGTCCAATCAATCTTAGTATACCTTATCTGCAAGTAAGTGATTACGTTTTGCAACATAAGGCCCATTAACCGTGTAGTGCAGATATTAGGTGAGAAAACCTGAACAACCAATTACCTGTATGACTGCACTGATGCAGATTGACTGACTGATGGTATGGTGATTTGAAACTAAAACCACTAACATGAACTGATGCCCTGTCCCTGGTTGCAAGCTTTATATCTGGGCAGGCACCCTAGCTATACAATGACACGACCGTTATTTCAGCATCCTGTCTGATTACCACATTTCGTATTGCCCCAAGTGGCAACCCGAACTTTCTGCACCACCAAGCTAGCTGGACCTAAGGGCAGAGTGCTCTGCAAGCGTGCTATACCTTTTCCCGTTTTTACAGTGCGGTCTGATGCAGATTGACTGACTGATGGTCTGGTGATTTGAAACTAAAACCACTAACATGAACTGATGCCCTGTCCCTGGTTGCAAGCTTTATATCTGGGCAGGCACCCTAGCTATACAATGACACGACCGTTATTTCAGCATCCTGTCTGATTACCACATTTCGTATTGCCCCAAGTGGCAACCCGAACTTTCTGCACCACCAAGCTAGCTGGACCTAAGGGCAGAGTGCTCTGCAAGCGTGCTATACCTTTTCCCGTTTTTACAGTGCGGTCATGTTATTCTGTCCATCTCTAGGTACTACTACTAAGATTAACATTTTATTCTTAGGAATTAAGATTACTCACTTCCATTTGAGACGAAACCGCGATCTGGAGATTCGCACTGAAACCGAAAAGATTGACAGATTGTGCAACACCTCTTCTTTGTTGATCTCATGCCCCCCTTTTTTTATGGTTTCTCTTGGCTTTTTTTCAGGTAAAAAGAAGCCACTGTCATGCTCTGAAGATGAAAGCTAAATTCTTGCAGTGCGCAGAGAGAAATCGAATCGAATCCCTCCATTCGTGGTCAAAGCGCAAACCGAAAGCAAAAGCAGGGGATTGTAGCACGACTTTCAAAGCATCCACCCCGACCAGCCAGAGCCAGCTGTGGCTGGCCATCTCCTTTCGCCTTTGATTCTTTTCCCGCCAAGAAAGCCTCCCAACACATGGTGTGCATGCAATGCACCTCCTCCGGCCGGCGATCTCCTCTCTACAAAGCTGCGTCGGCTGTGATTGATGCGTCGACGCCGCACGGACCAGGGCATCTGCCTCAACTGCCACTGCAACGTTGCCAGCAGTAAGTAGGACGGTCGGGGCCAGCGGGCGCGCCCAGCGTGTGGCCGTGCTCCGTTGCCTCATCGCGGCGCTCGTGGTCACCATCCTCCTCGCGGGGCTCGTGGTCCTCGTCATCTGGCTCGTGGTCCGGCCCAAGCCCATCGACTACACCATCACGCGCGCGTCCGTGCGCCACTTCAACGTCACGCCGGCGTCGGCCGGCGCCACGGTGAACGCGACGTTCTACCTGACCCTCGCCGCCGACAACCCGAACCGGCGCGTCTCGATGCGGTACGAGCTCGTC
>LAPY01004528.1:2891-22278 GCA_000970635.1 Eragrostis tef | reverse complement strand
GCTATACGAAGTTATTACGTCTTTTCAAAGAAAACCTTACCATTTTTGGGCCGCTGTTACCATTTCCATTTCCGGAACCTAAACCTAACTAATACTTAGTTGTTTCCATTTCCTCATCTGGTGATAGATCCTCATCTTCTTCTGGCTCAAATCCCTTTTTCATATCCAGGGCAGGCTTTAGGTACGCTTTAGTTTTAAATCATTAAAGATATGCTCGACCTCGTTTATGTCCATGGTACCATCGTACGTACCTTCTACTATCAACCAGATGAGATAGGGCTTTGAAAGGTCAGAGTCAGTCTCCTCTTTCTTTTAGGTCGTTTAGCAGTTCCCCAACCTGGTTTATCCCCGAGAAAGCCTTCCTGAGATTAAAAGAAAAAGGTTTGAAGGTTGATCTCTGGGATCAGTGATAGTTCGGAACCAGCAAAGGGGGGCTGAAAAGCCGTAGTGCTAACGCACGCCCTGTAAGTTTTGAAGCAGGCTTCGACAGCTGCGAGCTCCGCGTCGAAAAGCGAAGCGAGCCGCGCTAGCGCGCTACTCTTCCTTTATGAGCGAGACTCTATCCAGATCTACTGATCTAAGAACTCCGCGAGCGAACTGAGCGAGCCATGAGGCGCCTATCGGCAAGGCTTGGAAAAGCCTTAAGTTTAGGCTCCCTTCCTTCACTGAACTGATTCACCCGGGTCCAAACCTGCTGAGCTAGCTAATTTTTCCTTTACGAGATCTCGGCTTTTCGGAATGATTGGAGAGAGCCCCGCCTCCTCTTGGTTGGTGCCGGGCCCGAGAGTGATGGGACTACTTCCTGAAAGAGCCTTTCGTTCGGGCCGGCAGGAGGGGCCCTGATCTATCAATTGAGGGAGCAAAAAACTGGCTTTGCTCCCCTTTTTTTAAATGAAGAAAGGATCATCATGTCCGGTATCGAGCGCGTAATGTCAAAATTTCTTGGAAAATTTTTCTGCAGTGGTTTGTGGATTGATAGACCTTACTTTTTTTTATTTTTTTTCCCTCATTCTTATTTTGATTTTTGTGATGACGAGAGATAGAATGAGACAAAGCCTAAAGGGTAGAGCACTTAGCCGAGCATTTAGTAGTCGTTCGGCTGGGGAAGATTTTATGTTTAAATGTCTGTTTAAATCTCTAGCGAAAGCTCAAAAAGATAGAAAAAGATGGATAAGTAGCGAACTTCTCAAATATATGGGTAGACTGCCCGCAGATTTAAGTTTCCATTATGTGATTAATTTCGTGAATGAAGATAATGATTGCATTGGATTAGGCTCCGGTGAATCAAGTGGCAGCAGTTCCATGCCTACAACCTGGTGGGAGGTTTGGGAGCAGTTTTCACAGACAAAATGTCCAAAGGCTCCACCATTGGTTGATTCTGCATGTCCAAATCCAATGCAAATCCTATTGAACTGCATAAAATTCCTCCAGCGTCCGAAGATATATTGTGATATATTTGCGGAAGGATTTGAACATCGAGTCCGAATTATCATGAAATTTACGGAAGGTGTCGGATGTCAATTTTGGTGGGCGATGCGGCCTCTAAAGGATGACACTGGAGAAACGACTTTTCATGTGATTTCGAACTATCAACTTTTTTGTCAGCGCGGGTGTCTGGCAGATTTCACGTTCTCACAATTTGATCATAGTGAGATCCTTTCAAGTCTCAACCGAATTCTTAAAAAGAATCCTTCATTAGCAAGAGCACTGAACATAGAGTCATTGGTGACAGATCAACCATGGACTGACTCAATGTTGGACATTGCAAAATTTTCAATTTGTTTTGCTAATATTCTGATGACCGGGGCCGCCAAGCCTCAAGGACTTTTAAATTTTTCCGAGGGGGAATCCTAAATTAAATGAAAAATGTCTTTTATGAAATAAATGTTCAAATTTAGTTACAGATGTGAAAAAAGTCAATATCTCTCTGTCTGTGTAGGTTCGGTTTGTTCTTATCGATCCATTTCATCGAGTGTGGGTGTCCTACGCAACTTCCGTTCATGTTTACGTTATAAAAATAAGGCTTTCCTTGGAAAAACCAAGGACAACCCCTATCTCAGTCTCCTTTCTCTTTTCGGGAGCAGAGCTGAAAAAGATGGAGTTACCCTACGATGAGATTGAGTTCAACGGATATGAAGGATAGAAATATGCTATTTGCTGCTATTCCATCTATTTGTGCATCAAGTTCGAAGAAGATCTCAATCTATAATGAAGAAATGATAGTAGCTCGTTGTTTTATAGGCTTTCTCATATTCAGTCGGAAGAGTTTAGGTAAGACTTTCAAAGAAACTCTCGACGGGAGAATCGAGTCTATTCAGGAAGAATTGCAGCAATTCTTCAATCCTAACGAAGTCATTCCGGAGGAATCCAATGAACAACAACGATTACTTAGGATCAGCTTGCGAATTTGCAGCACCGTAGTAGAATCATTACCAATGGCACGCTGTGCGCCTAAGTGCGAAAAGACAGTGCAAGCTTTGTTATGCCGAAACCTAAATGTAAAGTCAGCAACACTTCTAAATGCCACTTCTTCCCGTCGCATCCGTCTTCAGGACGATATAGTCACAGGTTTTCACTTTTCAGTGAGTGAAAGATTTGTATCCGGGTCTACGTTCAAAGCTTCTACCGTAGAACAAATTCGAGAGGCCTTCGTACCCATAGACCTAATTCGAGAAGGCTTGATAGTCCTAAGAAAGGTGAGGGTGGGGGGTTCTATTTTGGAAGAATAAGGAAGAGGAATAGAATCTCATTTATGTGTTCATGCTAACAGAAGAGCGGATCCAATACACATAATACTTTTTTATCAGGAAATTCCGAATGTAAATGATGAATTTGGGATGTCATGCCCCACAAGTTAGTTGCCCAAGCGCTCCCTAGGAGGGCAGTCTACCACAAGATAGAGTTTGAGCCTGGAGCCAAAGCCCCAACCCCTCCATTTTTTGTTGAGCTCAGGAAAGAATTTCAGGAAGTCATATCGGCCAGATAAGCCTCTGACGGCTCCATATTTCTTTTTCCCCAGTTTTCTTTCAGAAGAAGCGGGAGCCATTTTGCATTGAAACTCGGGCGCTCAACCAGGTAACCTAACCATCAAGAACAAGTATCCACTTTGATTGCAGACTTGTTCGACTGAGCGCTTCATCAAAGCTTTCTGGTTACATATGCAAGCAACTATACTGACCCTCAAAATGAACAATCAGTCTATGCCTATCCATTCTAGAAATTGAGAATACAAGTATATGACGCCAAACTTCTCATTACCTATCTGCATGATTCATCAACTCTTTGAGACAGACGATAAGACTCTTTCCTTTCTTCAAGCTACTAACCTCCCTTCCACTCTCCCACTAATACATTCAAGCACGAAGTTACCTCCAACTATTGGTAATGCTTGCATCGAGATATTCGTAGAGACTAGCTATAACCTTTGTGAGTCAGTGTCCTCATTAATTAGCCAATGAATTCACCACGCACCAGGACAGTAAGGAAGGATAGCTACATTTGTCATGCTTTCGTCATTACAAGGGACCTTCCAGTTCATTCAATAAATACAATACAGTTTTTAAACTTTATCACTATGGTTTGCTTGGTCATGACCTTGTAAAACCAAGTACTAGTAAAGGTACAAGGCCTTAATCTTATTATGCGCAACAGCCTTATTCAACCTGAAGCTCTCAAAGCAAGCGGTACACCCTCACATTAACACATCTTCAAAGGAAAGAGATGATAGGAGAGTCGAAGGGGAATTTGTTTATTACCTACGTCTCAGTTCGGCGAGGTCATAGAAAGATACGAAGGGCCTACTCTTTTCATTAAAGCCCTACTCTTAATAATAGTGAAAGCCCCCTTCTCTTACCTACTTTGACTCATATCTTCGGTATACCTCAATACAAGACAAGCACTGGAAAGGATATTCAAGAAAAGACGGGCTATCGCCCTATCTAAGCGGGTTTCCCCTCTCCTCTACGGGAGTCCTCTTTTAGTCTATTTCAGTTCCTGTGTCTATCGCTATCGCCCTATTCTCTCTCAATTGCCTATCCTTTAAAAATGAGGGGGAGTACCTTTTCTTTAGCTTCCAACATGAAAGATTGACCCCCTAAAGTGCCAGATATGCAAGTTTGATGAAGGACTACTTACTTAGCTAAAGTGAACTTCTGACTAAAAAAAAAGTGGACTTCAGGAACTGACCTAAGAATAGGTCTCTCTCTAATACTCTTGCAAAGAAAGAATTGGATAAGTGGAAAAATGCTAAAATGCCTTTCATTTCTCTTATAGGGTCTTTCTTTGTCCTACTTACTTATAGTATCTTTCCTCCAGCCTATCGAAACTCGTGTTTTTATTAACCAACAACACATGTACTTTGTTAGAACAAAAGAAAAGGTTATTCAATCCACTAGTGCAACTGAAGTGAAGGAATTACCTATTCTGAACCTCCACAAGAAAGAGCTCATAACCACCGCTTGTGAACAGCTCTCCTCAACTGAAGGCGCACTACTGTTACTATCAGTCTAGTCTCTCGAGGGCACTCAATGAACAACAACGATTACTTAGGATCAGCTTGCGAATTTGCAGCACCGTAGTAGAATCATTACCAATGGCACGCTGTGCGCCTAAGTGCGAAAAGACAGTGCAAGCTTTGTTATGCCGAAACCTAAATGTAAAGTCAGCAACACTTCTAAATGCCACTTCTTCCCGTCGCATCCGTCTTCAGGACGATATAGTCACAGGTTTTCACTTTTCAGTGAGTGAAAGATTTGTATCCGGGTCTACGTTCAAAGCTTCTACCGTAGAACAAATTCGAGAGGCCTTCGTACCCATAGACCTAATTCGAGAAGGCTTGATAGTCCTAAGAAAGGTGAGGGTGGGGGGTTCTATTTTGGAAGAATAAGGAAGAGGAATAGAATCTCATTTATGTGTTCATGCTAACAGAAGAGCGGATCCAATACACATAATACTTTTTTATCAGGAAATTCCGAATGTAAATGATGAATTTGGGATGTCATGCCCCACAAGTTAGTTGCCCAAGCGCTCCCTAGGAGGGCAGTCTACCACAAGATAGAGTTTGAGCCTGGAGCCAAAGCCCCAACCCCTCCATTTTTTGTTGAGCTCAGGAAAGAATTTCAGGAAGTCATATCGGCCAGATAAGCCTCTGACGGCTCCATATTTCTTTTTCCCCAGTTTTCTTTCAGAAGAAGCGGGAGCCATTTTGCATTGAAACTCGGGCGCTCAACCAGGTAACCTAACCATCAAGAACAAGTATCCACTTTGATTGCAGACTTGTTCGACTGAGCGCTTCATCAAAGCTTTCTGGTTACATATGCAAGCAACTATACTGACCCTCAAAATGAACAATCAGTCTATGCCTATCCATTCTAGAAATTGAGAATACAAGTATATGACGCCAAACTTCTCATTACCTATCTGCATGATTCATCAACTCTTTGAGACAGACGATAAGACTCTTTCCTTTCTTCAAGCTACTAACCTCCCTTCCACTCTCCCACTAATACATTCAAGCACGAAGTTACCTCCAACTATTGGTAATGCTTGCATCGAGATATTCGTAGAGACTAGCTATAACCTTTGTGAGTCAGTGTCCTCATTAATTAGCCAATGAATTCACCACGCACCAGGACAGTAAGGAAGGATAGCTACATTTGTCATGCTTTCGTCATTACAAGGGACCTTCCAGTTCATTCAATAAATACAATACAGTTTTTAAACTTTATCACTATGGTTTGCTTGGTCATGACCTTGTAAAACCAAGTACTAGTAAAGGTACAAGGCCTTAATCTTATTATGCGCAACAGCCTTATTCAACCTGAAGCTCTCAAAGCAAGCGGTACACCCTCACATTAACACATCTTCAAAGGAAAGAGATGATAGGAGAGTCGAAGGGGAATTTGTTTATTACCTACGTCTCAGTTCGGCGAGGTCATAGAAAGATACGAAGGGCCTACTCTTTTCATTAAAGCCCTACTCTTAATAATAGTGAAAGCCCCCTTCTCTTACCTACTTTGACTCATATCTTCGGTATACCTCAATACAAGACAAGCACTGGAAAGGATATTCAAGAAAAGACGGGCTATCGCCCTATCTAAGCGGGTTTCCCCTCTCCTCTACGGGAGTCCTCTTTTAGTCTATTTCAGTTCCTGTGTCTATCGCTATCGCCCTATTCTCTCTCAATTGCCTATCCTTTAAAAATGAGGGGGAGTACCTTTTCTTTAGCTTCCAACATGAAAGATTGACCCCCTAAAGTGCCAGATATGCAAGTTTGATGAAGGACTACTTACTTAGCTAAAGTGAACTTCTGACTAAAAAAAAAGTGGACTTCAGGAACTGACCTAAGAATAGGTCTCTCTCTAATACTCTTGCAAAGAAAGAATTGGATAAGTGGAAAAATGCTAAAATGCCTTTCATTTCTCTTATAGGGTCTTTCTTTGTCCTACTTACTTATAGTATCTTTCCTCCAGCCTATCGAAACTCGTGTTTTTATTAACCAACAACACATGTACTTTGTTAGAACAAAAGAAAAGGTTATTCAATCCACTAGTGCAACTGAAGTGAAGGAATTACCTATTCTGAACCTCCACAAGAAAGAGCTCATAACCACCGCTTGTGAACAGCTCTCCTCAACTGAAGGCGCACTACTGTTACTATCAGTCTAGTCTCTCGAGGGCACTCTTTCGATCTCGAACAAACTTACTTCTTTTGCCGGAAGAGAGATATTCAGAAAACCCGATTTCCAGTCCTGTCTTAAGAACTCGACTCCAAAGAAAGAAAAAAAAGCGGACTAAAAGAGAACAACAAAAGAGAGATCACTTTCGACGATTAAACAGCACTTTTATATCCAGATTGGAACTGGACTTGAACCTTCATATCCAGATTTCACTCCACTTTTACTTTCATATCAGGAACGTCGACTTGCACTTTCAATAGTGAATTATTCACTTTCCGGAATTGGCTCATATTCACATAGGCCAAGAAAGACAAATAAGACCTTTAACTCCCTATTTCACGTATAATCGAGAGATTCAGAATATCAGTGCCTTGGGTAAATGCCTACCAAAGGGAGAAGATTACCGAACTTTTTTCTGTCCTCTTCGCTTCCTAAAATATTTAGGGAAAAGGCCTAGTCGGCCACCGCTTGCTAACGACGGAAGGCATCGTCAATGAAAGGGTCCTCGCGTGGGACTTAGTTAGAAAGGTAGGTGTTCGGCATGTCCCTTGCTTGCGAACTTCTTTAGTAGGGCGGGTAGCTTTGGAGATCCAATTTTTACATTTACCGTTGTCCCCAGACTTCACTCTTTCAACACTTGTCTACTTTCGAAATAGTCAGGCGGGTCCCTGTCTCCAAGTGTGTGATCCACCGATTCACTGAGTGGGTCTTTCTTACCGCAGTTTTCCCTATCTCTTAAAGCCCTATCAGACTTCCGATCCATCCCTTGTTTGCCGATTGAAGAAAGCCTTATATGGTCTCAAACAAGCACCCAGAGCGTCGGTTTGCAAAATGAAAGATGGCCATGGTGAATGAAGCTGGATTCAGACAGAGCTCGTGTGATCATTCTTTGTTTGTTTGTTATATGGCTTATGGTATGGTTATTTTTTTGGTCTAAGTTTAGAACATTACAAAAGCAGGCATTGGGGAATTTTCTTTCTTTTTTCACACCTTCAGAAACAGTTCAGAATGAAAGATCTTGGTGACTTGAGGTACTTTATCGGTATTGAGGAATATAATCCCTATTGTGGGTACATAGATCATGAGCCAACAGAAGCCCTTGAGTTGATTTGCTCGATTTACCGCCACATACTACTTACTAAACAGACTCTACTTTAGGGGTCGGGTCTCGATCCGAGTTGTTTAGCGAATGACTCAACCAATACATCTCTACTTCGATAAAAAGGTTCTATCCTCGGATTCGCAATAGCGACAAAGAAAAAGGAAGAGGCGGGTCCGATTAGACGATCATCCTCATCCGAATCAGAATTATCTACTTGGAACAGATTCAATGTGTTCATCATGGGAAATGAGATGTTGTTGTTTAGCAGGTTGATCCCTTTCTTCGATAAACTGCTCCTCGGATCCAACTGCTGCGTATATGACCTTAGTATCAGGCACTGCGAAATCCTCTACGGAAACAACGGTACTTCCGAATCCTAAAAGGCACCTGCTCCTATAGCAATTATCGTAAATAGAGGTACGGCCCTCCAGCGCTAAATCGGATTTATCGGAAGGACTGCTCGATCGAAAGGAAGGATTGGTTGGCAAAACAGCTTTAGCGATGACCAGGATTCGTACTATTCCTACGAAGCGAGGGACGAGCGAGGCCTAGGATTAGGAATTGGAATCCCCACATGCATAGAAGGGTACAACCCTTTCCCCACAGTCACGCACCTCGGCCGAAGACACCTATTCCCTTTCTTTCCAACAAGGGCATGACTCAAATCAATTAAATAATACTATTCCTCGGCAAATCAATTATCCAGTTGTAGATACGGTACGGCTAAGCCAATTGATCTTCTCCTCGGCTCCACGAAGCGAAGGCGGACAGGGCAAGCAAAGTAAAGAAGTTATTTAACCCCCATTAGTACGAGTGCACTTACCCCCTTAACAGCTGCTTCCGAGAAATATTTTTCTTTAACCACAGGATACGCTAGAGCTATTCCTAGAGGTACGAGCGGCAAAGGAACAACCCATAGAAGTGTAGGGGCTGCTTCAACCAGGCGTACCCGTATCCATTGATTTACCTCCTCTAGATGAGTCTTGAACTTTGCTGACAATAGCAAATTGACACATCTGCTGATAGGCGAGTGAATGAGGAGTATCCACCGGTATAAATCGTAGGAACTCTTTGGAAGAACGAATAACCACTGGGATAAAATGCCCCAATGGAGCTTACGTTCTGAATATATCCTCCTTGCTCGTAAGCAGGAAAGATGATATTTCTCCAAACTGAAATTAACATAAGATCATTGGTTCACGAAGGGTAGAAGAATAAGTATGGCATAGACATTTCCAAAATATCAATCTAGTTCAGTGACAAGGGCGGTGAGTGGTTCTCTTTCGCTGAAGCTGTGTCCGTGGCATCGATATATGAAGATTGTCCCTCAGTCTGCTCCCAAGGAGTAGTAAATAAATGTAAATCCAGGCTGTCGAGTAAACCGAATTGGCCAAATGTATCTATCAAGAAATCCAACTTGTCCCAATAAAAAACAATATAGAGGAGGAAGCAAAGAAGCTGAAGCAACTCAGCAAAGGATGGCTCGTGCAGGAAGAACATGTCGATCGAGGCTAGGGTTTTGAAGGAGGAGATGCAAGAGGGGTCACCATTGTTTACTTTTCATGCCTACTTGCCGGCGGAAGCGAGTTACGGCTTTGCTTCTTTCGTGATTCACGTAGATTGGAATTCACTTTCTTTAGGGCATGGCATTCAATTCTAACTTCGGGATTCCCTTCTTCCAGAACATTCAAGAAAGAAGGTCAAAGGACTCAGGCTTTAATGCAAAAGTTTAGTACCGGGCCGAGCGTACTTACCTACTTAGACAAGAGGGATACTTATAGATCTCTATGAGCGTAAGGCAAAGTGGGCAGCTATACGAAGTTATTACGAGAAGTGGATACTTTATTTGGTAGGGATGCATTTTTAATTAAAACTTACCCTGCCTCTCTCAAATACTTACTTGTACAAAGACTCCACCATTTACTGGTATGTTGAAAAGCTTAAATAAACTCTCCTTTTGATCTACCTTACTTACTGTTGATCTTATTGGGGGCTTTAACCATGCCATCTGATAGTCCTTGGGTATTGAGTCGGATGGTTGGGAAAGAGTGAAGGCTTGAAATGTGGGAGCAGGAGCAGCATTCCCAGTAGGATTTGGTGCTTCCTAGCTGACAGTACTAAAAGCATTGATGTTGTCCAAGCAGCATTGTATTAAATCTGTCATAGGAAATCATCCCACTTCGTTGTCTTTCTTTGATGCTATAAAGATGCAATGCTTCACCCTTAAGATTTATCGGCCTAAATTAAATACCTTCGGCGTACCCCTTCCTTTCTCGCAAGCCAGCACTCATTCAACTCCCTTTTATATTCTTTGATCTTTACATGTATTTTTTTTCCTTGGTGGAAGGATGCTTTTCTTTCAGGTCTCCCCTCAGAGAGAATGCCCGATCATCCTTTGGTTGTGGCTACCTCATATCTCCATCTTCTTTCGTGAGTCGGCTTATGTGAAAGCGATTATTCCCCGGGGCCCCTAACTAAACCAGAAAAGAACCATCGAGAAAGAAAAGCTTTCGTCATAGTCACTCACATCGATATGAGTGCTTTCTATAGGAAATGCATTCCAAGGACTCCCTTCGCTTTGCACAAACATTTATCCACCAGTTGCTCCGCTTGTTCGATATCTGCGCTAATCTCCCAAAAATCTTACAAAGCGGCACCCAACTGCATTTCACGCGCCGACAGCTCTTCGGCTTGCTTGAGAAGAGTTTCACCTGGAGTACAACATTCTATACCCAAGGTCAGTAAAAAACAATATAGAGGAGGAAGCAAAGAAGCTGAAGCAACTCAGCAAAGGATGGCTCGTGCAGGAAGAACATGTCGATCGAGGCTAGGGTTTTGAAGGAGGAGATGCAAGAGGGGTCACCATTGTTTACTTTTCATGCCTACTTGCCGGCGGAAGCGAGTTACGGCTTTGCTTCTTTCGTGATTCACGTAGATTGGAATTCACTTTCTTTAGGGCATGGCATTCAATTCTAACTTCGGGATTCCCTTCTTCCAGAACATTCAAGAAAGAAGGTCAAAGGACTCAGGCTTTAATGCAAAAGTTTAGTACCGGGCCGAGCGTACTTACCTACTTAGACAAGAGGGATACTTATAGATCTCTATGAGCGTAAGGCAAAGTGGGCAAGACTACTTCCACAACTACATTTTCGCCTAAGCAGGGCCTGTGAGACCTCGAAGCAACCGTCTACTACTAGTTATAGATGCTATTTCTAATGGAATAGAATGGATGCTTCACAGCGGTTCTGCGATAGGCAGGGCAGCCGGGTGAACATAGGCAGCTGTTCCTATAGAACACAAGTCTTTCTCTAAAGCACGACCTTCCGATTGGACTACGTCTGGTCTCTATCCTTTTTATTCAAAAAAGGGTCCTCGATCAAAATGATCTGGTGTCTATGTCCATGCCTGAGGTTGGGAAACCCTATATCGATAGCAAACGACCTTTGGGGAAGGGACAGCTTGTAACCCACGACTTACTACTACGAGGATTCTGGCGGAGTGCTTTTCACATATAGATAGGTCGGGATGAAGAAGCTCCGTAGTCAACTAATAGATAGAAAATCCACCTTTTGAACCGTGTTTGTCTTCAAGTACTGTCTGAGAAGGAATATACCTGTTCCAATCCCTCTAGTGGCTATACTGATTGACATAGGTAGCTTTCGTAGTCAAAGCTCACAGGGCCAAATGCTCTATTAGAGTGGGCACGAACACACACAATCAAGGTTCGAAGAACTTCTACTTCACGCCTTGAGGATTCTATGACGCTCACTCAATGGTGTTGTGGCGATTGCAAGCAATCAATAAACGAGGAAGCCAAATTATGGATCAAGGAAGGCTGGGCTGCATCAGAAGGAAGAGTAGGTGTTGCTATGCCGATGGCTGGGACTGAGACAGAGAGAGGCGAGTTATGATAGTAACAGAAGTTTGGGATGCGTCTGCATTAACTTCTTCTTAGGCTTTAGCAACGGACAGTTCTATCCTTCTGTCTGTCCACCCTTCTATATTCTACCCCAGTGGATCACTCTCTTACCCCACTCTTGACATACGATGAACTCCCCTCCCCAAGGGTTGTCCATCTCAAAAGAAGAAGTAGAGGGATAAGCTCTTTATCTCTTTATCTTCGTTTCTTTAAACCCTCCTTTACCATCTCATTCTATTCTATAAACCACCTTTACCATCACATTCTATTTTTTTATCAAAAATGTGAGTGAATCCTGTGTTATCGATGGTTAGTTAGTAGGAAATACACCAATAGCAACACAGAATGCTATCACGATACCCAAACTAACACCAACTCGGTATTTTCTATCAATATTTTCCAACGGAATCGGAATTTCTATTGGTGGATCCTCAGGTGGCTGCGCATCTTGCAAAACGGCCATATAGTGAAAACTATTCTCCTCAAAGGGATAAGGAGTATCACCCCGGATTGACATCACTATGTCAGAAATATCTCTAGTTTCCTGGAATGTGATCTTTGTATATCCAGGCACTATTGCACTCTCATTGAGAAAGTAATCCCACGCCATATAAAACAGTTCATCTGGGGGAATATCCAAATTATAGGGCATAAACTTGTACCAAACGGTAGTGTAAAAACCAACTCGGACTAGTGCGAAAATACTACCATATACAGAGGAGTTTCCTCCATCCATAGAAGATAAAGTACTCACTTTTACTAAACAATTGTTCAAATTTCTTGTCAAATTTCCATATCTTTTAGTTAATGCTCTTTTATAGGAGGGCCATAACACTTTTTCTAACCACATATTACCATGATCTATCCCAGGTGTTAATTCTTTTAAAGATAGCCATGTTTGCAAATGATGAAACTTCCATCCATTTAATGTTTCGTTAAAACAAACTGTAGGGGAACCCCAGGTCAAATGAGTCTCACGAGTATACGGGCTATAAACTTCAAATGTCATTGAATGAATCAAATCATCTTCATTTGTTGGATCTCTCTTTAACTTACTCGGATATGTTCGTTGATCGTTTAATATATGAGGTCCATTAGAAAAAAGATCATTAGATCTAATAAAGTTACTATACTTTGAATTATTGGATAATAAGTTTTGGTATACCCGAACTAGTTTGGACAATAATGTGCTATTAGCAGATTCGACAGATGTACTACAGTTCATATCCGGTACTTGGAAATGATTAGAGAAACCTCTATTCTGTAATAGAGAGTTATCAAAGTTGGGATTTCAATCCCACAGACGGAGTAAATTGAATTTCATGATTTAATCAATACTATTAGGTTCAAGGATGGGATTTTATATTAGTTGAAACGCCTACCCAGGCGCTCTCAACAGTAGTGGTTGAGAGATATTCAATCCCTAGTGTACTTTGTACGGCTAGAGATATAAGGGGATCAACTTAGTAAGCACATGCCTACTTTGTATGTGAGTTAATCACACATTAGTGAAGAGAAAGTTTTAACAGAGCTGAAAGAAATTGTTAGATTCACGGGTATTATGCTGAGCACCTATATCTTCTAATATTAGGGTTAGAGGGTTTTACCCTACTTCACTGTCAGCAGGCAACGGATGATGGTATAAATCTAGCTATCAGGCGGGAGGGAACAATGCTCATTCCTGATCTTGAGCTAGATTCACAGACGTTGGTTGATTTAGCTGTGGTGTAGCTTAGGATCTTAAAGGTATGCAGCAGGGATGATTGAACCCTATCGATGGAATAGGGCTTTTCAACTTATGAATAGCATGGATCACCTCATAACTAGAAAGCTTCTCTGGTCCTTCACTAGCCGGGGCTAAAAGTCCTGAAATGGAAGGAAAAACAACAGAATAGGTTTTTTGATACGATAGTGGCGCGGGCCTCGATCCCTTTACCGAGAAGTGATTGATAGCAGGGCTAGGCTCATCATAGGGCTTCTTCTATTGGCTAGTGTGAACTCACTTCTATTCTATATCAAGATAGGGGCTTCAGTACTTGGCTGACCGCCCGGTGGAAGACCGGGTTCTACCACACAAGGGCTGCTTTCGTAGTCCAGGATTATTTTAGTCATATGTAATTGAACCTCAATGTGGAAATGTCCGATCTTCTTATAAATAATATATGGTCTTCATGAAGGTCTGTCTTGTTTCAGGAATATAGGTACCGAAGTTCAATAGCGGTAGGTACCAAGGAGAAGACGAGTCAGGGCCGATTGACAAGACTAGCTAGGCCGACCTTCCAGCCATACTCCATCCAAAGGCCCACGAACGGAAGTGCTAAAGGTTTCATGTGATGCTGACCTCAATGAACCAGACCTCGAGAATTCGTTCATCCCTTCGCTCCGAGGATTAGTCGAGTACTTGGCCACATGCATGAGTAGGCCTGTTGCCGGGATGTCCCATTAAAAAGGCGGGTCCCATATTTGAAATAATAAAATCAGATCAGATAGGGCTCTTCGCGCTGTCTTCCATATTACTATTTGTCCAAACCAACCAGTAGTAGAAATTCAGAAATGGTAAGATTTGAGACTATGAAAGACCCGTTTGTTTACCAATTCGTCAACTATAAAATAAAGAATTTGTTACGAAATGAATGAGCAAACCAGCAGAACCAAGAAATGGGAGGGATGGGGTTTAAGGATTTTGAATTATTTCACCTTGCCCTCCTAGCGAGACAAGCGTGGAGAATGCTGCAAGAACCAGAAAGTTTGAGCGCAAGGGTGCGAAATGTATTTCCCTGATGAAGACTCCCTAAGAGCAGAGTTAGGAAACCGACCATCGCAGATTTGGGGAGGAATATGTGAAGGGCGTGATGTTCTGAAGCAAGGTTTAATTCGGAGGATTGGTACGGGGAGCGACACTAGGATCTGGACGTAAAACAGGATCCCGAGGCACTTTAAAATGACGCCGCTGTGCCCGCGGTCCAATGATCCACCTATGTTTGTGTCGGATCTTATCCATGCTGCAACCAGGCCGTGGAATATGGAGGTGGTCAGAGAACATATGTATGAGATGGACGCCGAAGCAGTAGCGAACATTCCCATCAGTCATGTTGCCCAGCCGGAAAGAATGGAAGAGGATTCCCATAAAATAGGGATAATCAATAAAAACAAGAACGAATCGGACCAGCTTTGCGAAAACATCGAAGAACGAAGTAATTTCGAACATGAACTATGGATTATTATGAGATTTCTCATTTAGTTTCTCATATTATCTTGCCAAAATTGATTTAGTTCGTAGTTTGCGCACATCCTCCACCGCTGGCCTCATAAGCCCCGTGGCCCGTAGGCAATGATCTGACTTGGGCGACGGAATGGAATGTGTTTTACAATAGTTCCAACGTTTGAGTAATTGAACTTGCTTCTTCACGGAGCGACACACCAAACAGAAACCCGCTTTCTGAGCCATAGATTGCGAGATCCTTGCTGCTGTATAAAAAAGAGTAAGACGATCGGGCAGAACGAATGGTCATGCCAATGGCTTAGCTTAAGTGAAAGACGGATACCAGTGAAAAGCCAAGAAGTAAAATAAAAGCTGAGAAAGAATGACTCGCATGAGTCAACACTTACTACTCAGGTCCGGTAGAGCAATCTCAAATTTTCATCAATCTCAAATTTTCATATAAAAATGTTCTGATTTCGGTATTGATCAAAAGGTGCTGGGACCTTAGGGGATACATTAGTGCCATGTTCTATTGCGGAACGGTCGTATCCTGGTAACCTTGCCCCCGTAAGAGCTCTACCTAATCGTCGACATAATGGGTAGAAAGAAGGCTGTGCTTATTTCTCGGCAAATAGCTAAGTCGACACCGCGAGGTAGCAACTCTTCGTCGCGTCGATCAAAATCAAGTGAAAGAAGCCCGCATACCCACTCTTCTTTCCCCCCACCTACCCGTTAGGTAAGTGAGGCCTCGGTTTCTCTTTTCCTATGAGAAACCTACGCCAAGATACTGTCTTCTCTTTTCTATGACGATCTGATCTGACCTCTTTCCTGGGCTCTTAGAAGGATATAGTTGCCCCTATCCTTCACCATCATCTTCGATGATGAACGTTAGGGGCAACTCCCCATTACGCACCTTCCTTTCGGTCTTTACCCAGTCAATAGTCCGAAAGTAGTATCGAGAGCTGTGTTCATGACGCAGAAGGCTCTCATGTACAACCCAAAGCTTGCCTGGGTCATTGAGGTCTGCATCCGTATGGAGCAGGGTCGACGCCGCGAGATCCTCGTTGCTTTCCTCCGCGAAGTGGTTGCTCCAGGGCGAGGTAGCATCCAGGTCTTTTAAAAGAGCGCCAATACGGTTTTGGTAATCCAAAACCAGGGCCAGGCGATCTTCCTCCTCAATTGTGAGGGGGCGCTCTTCGGGTGGGGGGTTCTATTTTGGAAGAATAAGGAAGAGGAATAGAATCTCATTCATGTGTTCATGCTAACAGAAGAGCGGATCCAATACACATAAGGCATCGGTTGTTCTTAACAGCGATGCTTTATACGCGATGTGGCGAAAAGACTAGGATAGGAAATTCCAATGTTTAAACGCTTGGAAATTCAAATTTCAAAATTTCTCGGAAAAGTATGTCTTAACGACACTTTACAGTTACATCACATTATATATTTCTTCCTTGTTCTTATTTTGGTTTTCGTATCACGGATGTTGGTTCGCACTGTCGCACCGCGTTGGGCTACCCACATTGTAGCGGTGTTTCCAGTACTAGTGGTATTTTCTTCTTTTGTAACCACGGCCGAGTGCTCGCCAGGGCCTGGGCCTGGTGAAGCGGGCCCGTCTGGATCCGCTGCGCTCAACCCAGACCAACCGGGAGCCTCTGGATCCGCTGCGCCCAACCCAGACCAACCGGGAGCCTCTACCCCGTCGTCGTCTTTTTTTAGCGGCCTTTTGGGCCAGATCCCCGGGGCGTCGGATTCCCGGGGGGAGGAAGTACAACAACCAAATCCGGACCCTTTTAACCCATGTGCATATCCGGAAGTGCCCTAGGAACACTTATTCGCGGCTGTTCCAGAGTGGGGTACTGCTGGATTGGGGGTTGAAGGGCCGTCCTGCTCCTATGTAAAGGAAAGAATCGCACAGTTTCTCTCTTCCTACGGCAGAACCCCCCGCAACCGCGAGGATCACGTTCACCGGGTAGTGACCGAATTGCAGCTGGACTCCTCTGATCAAGAGGACCGCATAAGGTTGTGTTCCCTAATCAATAAGATAGGGCCGGGGAATTCTCAAACTCAGAAGGGGGAGGCGGGGGGCCGCCTCGTGGAAGCGTACGAAGAATATTACAGGTCTAAGTATGGAGAATCCATATACATAAAGCGTAGCAAGTAATGCGTTTCCTCCTCGTTATTAGCTGTCAATTTGAACTTTTTGGTATTTTACGTTTCTTTGGGTGATGTGCTTATCTATTTGTCGGATTTGCGTTCATAATTGCATAAAAAGAGAGGTTGACTGTGGAGGAAAACATGAGGGTGGAATGCTTCTCACTAGAACCTTGGCTAGATAATTCTCAAAAGCAAGGCTAGTTCGTTTACATCCGTTGAGCCCTACCTCCAATAGGAAACCCAGGATAGGAAGCAACAAGCCTTGATCAAGCAGCTGTTGCGATCCTAATTGTTGACGTCTACAACTAGATAATTGATTGATTTTCCTAGCCCAGGTCTATTTAATTGATTTAGTTCGCTAGGAATAGGAAACAGAGGCGCCGTTGCTTGTTCTACTAACGCTAGTGCTGCTTATTGCTAGGATACAACTAGATAATTCGTACGTGCATAGGATGCCGAGGGCAGGATAAAGATGAACTCTTTGCCAATGCCTGCTTCCTTGGTATGATACCGGTATTGAGGGAAAGGATATCGATGGGTTCCGTTATTGGATTCGATTAAGAACCATAGCCGTAGTCGTAGCCGTTAGCAGGGAACCGAAGTAGGTATTTTAAGCAAGTATTGTCGTACCATAATACAATATTTCATGAACTAATGAGGTCGCGTAACACGCCGTAGTGTAGAACCCAAAGTAGTAGTGTATCACTCATTCCAAGCCAAGGCAAAAAGCAAGCAGAAGGAATCCGAATCCTCCTATTTTTATTGATTTACTAAAGCCGAAGTGCTTTCTTTCCTTCCTTTGAAGTCAACACCCTATGCTAGATGGTTTCTTCCAAGAAGGAGTTTCATGAGAACAGTAGCAGCCTCAGATCGTATATTTTCGTGCGTTACTTTTACTTTTCCAGCAACAGGATCGCTTTGAGTCTTTTCTTTCCTCGAACAGTTCCTTCTCTAAACCTCGTACTGGCTGGCTGTCCCATCTGCCTTTGTTCAACGGAGACTGGGTGCTTGCTTGCTTAGGAGCTCATGTAATAAGGGCTGGCTAAGAGATAGATGAAAAAACAGTATTTAATGCTTCATCGTGAACAACCTACCTACGTATTTGAACCGAAGACCTACCTACCCGTGCATTTCCTCTCTTCCCAGAAGAAAAAGCAGAAAAGTATTTCTCGCTCGTCAAAGTGGCTTATCTAATCCTTATTGTAATATCAAAGCTTAGAATATGGCTCGGTATATTTCATATGGGGGGAAGGAATTCATCGGGCATCAAGTGGTGCGAAGCAAGGAAAGTCTGACTTGAGGAAAGGAAGGAGCCCTTTTTTCCGTCATCGTCTTCTTTAGAGTTGCGTGCAACTACTGATGCCGATTGGGCCTTCAGATAGGTGCTCAACTACAGGCTTCTCTATTTTTTGGGGAGACTCTCCACTATCTTGGATGAGATAAAAGCAATAGACAGTTGCTCCTTCCACTGCCGAAGCGGAGTACCGTGCCATGGCACACTACTAGATAGATTGTATGGCTCCGTTGGTGACTTTCTGATCGCGGGTTTCATTTGAAAAACCCCAACGCCATTCATCTTGCGTCAAATCCGGTCTTTCATGCAAGAGTTTCATTTTTGGCCGCTACTACGTTCGTCGAAAACTTCTTGATGGCACCATCATCTCATTACCTTATTTTTGCCCTTCGACTTCGGCTATGACCAATGCCCCGCCTAGCTGAATAGGCGTAACAAAGCTACCTGAAAAAGGCAAGGTGTACCTTAAATTGAAATCGACAAATTGCGTTTTGCCAGATGGATTCTTTAGAAAGATTCCCGGATAAAGTTCAGTATAGTATAATATTTAGTTAGAATCTAAATAAAGGCGCATACGTGGGCGGGCAGGGGGCCCCACTACTTCTTCATTCAGGGGGGGCTAGCCTCATGACTTCCCACTGGGCGAGGGGTGCACCTAACCCACCTACTCACTCATCAATTACGGTGTTCAGCTGACTTGCACAGAAAGACCCCTATTGTTTAGTAATTTGGCGCCCCATCTTTTGATTGACTGTTGTCAACTAATCTTTTCAATGTTCGATTCTACTCTATGTTAGAACATTTCAGTGAATGCTATTTCGATCTAAGTGGTCCTATTCTCTGTCCTGTGCTAGGAAGCATTACTCCTCTTTTCATTCCAAATTCTTCAATAAGACTGATACGATTGATTGGTCTGTGCGTTTCTCTTATTACTTTTTTGTATTCCCCTGTTCCTCGGATACAATTCGATCCTTCTACGGCCAAATCTCAATTTGTGGAAAGTCTTCGATGGCTTCCTCGTATAACTTCGTATAATG
>LAPY01004527.1:16267-28475 GCA_000970635.1 Eragrostis tef | reverse complement strand
ACCACAAGCAGACTTGAGAAGTAGAACCGAAAACCAAATCGTCGTCGTCTTGTACGAAGTCTTCTCCTACTAAACCAACAATCGCAAACACGTAAGTACATAAGGTACTCAGCAAGCCCTACACTACACAAGGGGATGTATACATGCATATTTGGTCTTAGCAAGGAGGAGGTTGTATGGTTCATTTGCAGTAAGCAATCTTTATGCAAGGTTCACTAAAGCAAGTGAAGGATTCATAGATAAAACAGAGAATTGATTGTCAATATTTTAGTTGGTTGGCACTGGGGGAGTATGTGGCCTTCCCACCAGTTCCCAAGTTTTAGTTGGGCCTTCTGACCTCGAGGGTCATACCGACCCGGCACACTTGCCATCAATTCCAAAACACGGGTTAACTACAACCTACTCACATGCCAAAGGATAAGAGAGTTGGCTAATCTGTACGGTTGCATAACAATAATGTGTCATATGCCGTGACAACGTCTATCCGGATGAATTTTACGAGGTTGTACATCTTTTTCCACAGACTATGCACTCTTGTACGGAGAGTAACACAACACTTAATCCATCTTCTTCGAGTACCCCCACAAGGTCACCACGAGATGCGCCCAGGGGCTTATAAGACAACAGGTAACTACTCCCCCGAGCATGGCTGCGGGTAAACTCTTCTGTGTCAAGCCAGACTGCGGTTAATTGTACTCCACCGAGTCTTCTCCTGGTCCCCCGTTGCCCGCCTGGCCTTCTGATGGTTCTTGTAGTGGGTACCAAGAAGGTAGGGTAAGTCCTTTCCATATGAAGTTCCGTGGTTGTACGAGAATCATTATGTCTACAGGCGTCAGAACCGGTCCTTAAATGGCCGGGCAAGCACCATATATATCTCACACTATGGGTATATCACACGAACAACACTTCACCCCCGCAATCCAACCCATCCCATCATCACCATCATCATCATCAACTAACACAGTTGTGCTACTTCCAACCCAAAATCACACACACCACCAAACTCATTTAACACAGTTGTACAGCATATACGTGAGAAGGTGTGGCAATGTAGAAACATTGCAGGGTCCTAAGCATATCTAGTAGCAAGGTAAACGTGCCATCATAGAAATGATGGGACTATCCTAAGGTTGTCAAGGTGACTGGTAAACAAGGGTAAACAAGGATACAATATCAATGCCTAAGTAAGCGACATTAATATTGATAAGCAAGTAGGATTGTAACTACACAAGCAGTAAAATAACAAGTAATGCATAGTACGAGAATAGGCGTAATGAGACTATCCTAAGGTTATCAAGGTGACGGATAAACAAGGGTAAACAAGGATCCAATATCAATGCCTAAGTAAGCGACATCAATATTGATAAGCAAGTAGCGTTATAACTACACAAGCAGTAAAATAACAAGTAATGCATAGTACGAGAATAGGCCATATAGGTGCATTGCGAAAAAAGTAGGTTCAATTATGATCAAGGAAAAGTAGAGCTTGCCTGCAAAACGCTGTCCTAATCTTCAAGTTTCAAGTCTTCTTATGCTTCTGTTGAAGTCGATGTCTTCAAGTCTTGTCTCGAAGCTCGTATCTTCCGACTCGTCCTTGAGCTTGGATTCTTTAGCTTGTCGTTAAAGCTTGAATTCTTCTAGCTCTTTCTCGAATCTCGTGTAAGCTAGCGCATAAAACATATCGTTTAAACAAACTACCGCAAAAGAAAATAAAGATCAAAAAGAGTCAATAAGATCCGATTAACTCCAATAAGAACCAATAGAACACAAATAAAAGGCGAGAGATACAAATTATGTATGATGCATTAGGTTTTACTTCTAGAAGGTCTTATTATCTTAAAAAGACAATTATGGGTAGTGCATCATACGCTAGGGCTTTTGATGTGAAGGTATGCTAAACCATGATAAATGCATGCTTGCATGTGAAAGGAGGAACGACGCGTGTACGTGTTCTTTGTACATTTGCGGCACTAAAGCTTTGTAACCTATATAAAGGGATTCATGCAACAAGTGTACAAGTACAAGGCCAGTGTGTCATTTTAATTACTTACTTATATTAAGGTACTTCCTAATAGTGATTACCTTTTAATTACCTACTAGATTGATTAATTACTAAGATTAGATTATTAACTATATTTCATGAGCTGAGCGCACGACGGTGGTACGTGAACATGATCATGCATGATACAAATGCACGGTTGCAGCTAAATACAAGGATCAATCGATTAAAATCAACTAGCAATTAAAATAGCAATGAATAATAAATAAAATAAGTTCCAATGAAAGATCACATATAAAAAGGAAGGATGAATTTAAGATTGATTGAGCGATGGTTGAGCTAGGTTAGGCTTGTAGTTGAGTTGCGATAAAAGGGTATTAGGCTTTGAATTGGAACGGTATGGTATGGTCGACTAGGTTCCACGCGAAAGGGTGATCAAGCATTTGTGATATGCGAGATCGACGAGATATGATTTGTCGAGATGGGATTATACCGAGAGAGTATCGAACTTGGGCTATTGCTAGCTCATAGATGTAGTTTAGAGCTTCAAGATTAGTACCAAAGGGTACTACGCGTTTCTACGAACGCGTGAGCGCAAGAATCTGTCGAAACAGAGCTACAGTTGATAAGTTATGGGGGTTTGAAGGTTTTAGGGACCTATTTGCAATTACAGAAACGTACCGAGGACATATCTGTAAGAACAACAAGGTTTTGGGGACCTAGTTGTAATTACCAAAGGTCTTGGAGACCTATCTGTAATTACTGAAACAGATAGGGGCTTCAGTGTAAAAAGACAGGGGCTAAAAGATAATTACGGAAAAGTATAAGGGTGTTTCTGTGAAAGGATAGGGCCTAAACAGAGTTACAGTAAAGATTAGGGGCTTAACTGTAAAAGTACAGGGGCGGGGATTTTTCAGGTATTAACTGAATTATTTTCCTATTGAAAAAGTGGTGGACCGAGTTCGCGGGATCTATGGAATGAGTCTAGGGTCTGGTCCACGGGTCCACTGTATTTCTGGAATTATTGGATTTATTTTGCTAAAGGAAAAGATCATGGACCGAGTCCACGGGTCTGTGGACCGAGCGACGGGCCGTGGTCCACAAGACAACACGATGGACCGAACGGTCTGGATCGTTGGATTTGAGATGAACGGTACAGATTTAATGAAACGAAGAGGTATGGCTGGCTTCTAATCTCGACCGTTGATTTTGGAATGAACGACTGAGAACAAAAGGAGTGGCGCGTGGCGGCCAGCGGAGCAGCCGTTCTGGCGCTCCGGTCGGCCAAACTTGACGGGGACAAGTCTAGGAGAGAGAGGAGAGAACGGAGAGCTCACATAGGGGGCAGGTTGTCGCCGCGCGACAACGGGGGCGCGTCGGTGATGTCGGAGCGCGGGCTCGGCTGCAGTGCTCGACGGGGAGGAAAATGAAAGCGTGTCGTGGAGCTTCTGTGGGTCGGCGAGGTGCGCGGCGTCGATGCGGAGCGTCGAGACAAGGTGCAGCGGCTCGACTCGCGGTGCAGGTGGCCCGCGACGAGGAGGTCAGTGGCGAGTTGTCCTCGTCGTCGATCTACCCCATGGGGGCGCGGTTGCGTAGACCAAGGGCACGCCGGGAAGGAGCATGACACAGTGATGCTCGAAAAGGAGGAAGGGAGACGGGTCGAGCTTCTGCGACGGCGGCGGGAAAGGACGCCGTAGAGCTCGTCGGAGAGAGGAGAGGAAAAAGGGGAAAAACTCGATTTGAGGCGCTCAGGAGTGGACGAGAGGGGGATTGAGCTTCTGCAAGCGCTGTGGGAGAAGGAGACGGGCTCGACGCCTTTTATAGAGGAGGCGGGGGGCGACGAGCGGCTCGTCGTCGGCTTTGGCTCGTCGGCTCGCCGGAGTAAATGTTGGAGTTATGAGGAGGCAGGGAACGCGGCAGTGCGACGATGGGAGTGAGACAATGGCCGCGCGTGCCTGGGCAGTGGAGAGGAGGAGCAATGGTGGCACGCCACGCGCGTACGACGGCGGCGCCTCTCGGTCCGACGGTCCAGTGGCGGCGGCGGCGGTTCTTGCCTGTTGGTTGGGAGGAGGAAGAAAGTGGAGGTGGGCCGGACTGGACATTGTTGGGCCACAGGTGGGCTTCGGCCTGCGAGGAAAAAGAAAAGAAAAGGAAAGGGAAAAAAGGAGTTGGGCCGAGATGTTGGGCCAGAGCTGAGGGGATTCGGCCTGAGAGTTTTAGAGAAACAGAAATAGGGTCTTTTTATTGGAATTTAGTTTTGATCCAATTTGAATGGATTTCAAATTTGAACAGAGGCAAAAGCAAAAAGGTACACAACAATAAAACAATAAACTCCCAAAATGCGCATGATGTATTTTGGTGCAGGTTTACATTCAAAGGATTTAAATTTGAGATGAATTTGCAAGGATTTAAGAAATAATTATTTTAGTTTGTTGTAAATTCAAAAGTTCAAACTTTTAGTGAATTTTAAATGGAGGCAAACACTTGAGCACTAGTTTTATATTTAGAAAAAATTCATCTTCCAACTAGGTTTGAATTATTTTAGTTAATTTTATTTTGAAAATTCATGGCAAGGTAAGAGTTAGACAACAATTTAAATTCGGAGCGATTTTTATTCTCTTTTAATTGCTTTGAAATTTTGGGGTGTTACATTTTTTTCGAACTGTGTATCATATGTGCTATGACAATGATTTGTCTCTGTTTTGCAGAAAGAGAATGGTTTGTGTCTGTTTTGCAGAAATGGAGTCGACTAATGCTGCGAAATTTTTATTGGCTCGTTGCACCACTGCTTCAGTATTATTGAAGAAATATATAATGCGTCCTCATATTCTGGCTTGTTAGACTACGAATAAGATGCCTTAACTAATATATAACGTGGTGGTTCTTGCGGCTTTGAAAAAAATGGTGGCTCTCATCATTAGTGGTGGAAAAAGACTTGGTTCTGATTTGAATTTTCTTTTCCGTCACGGATGATCAATCCAAAGTGACTGAAGATGAGTAAACTTAGATGTGTTTTTATTGTATTTCGCTTGTGTCTTCCATAGCCGTCGATCTAAGAAAAAAAAAACGAGGAGGATGTCTCACCTGAGTTCTGTGGGTAAAAATGAACGCGCTAGCTAGTGCGGCCAATGGCTCTCGGCAATACCAGAGTTGCGAGGATGAAGATGCTGATCGGCCATGGCAGTAACCGTGCCAGAGCAATGAGATTCGGAGACTGATAAAAAAAATTAAAATCAGGGACTTTCTTTTTTCTTTTTCCAATACTGGATACCACCTGATCCGGACGTACGTCATCGATCCAAGCCTGTGGGTCAAAAACAAAGAAAGTCGCAGCTAAATCGACGTGAAAAGCATCTGCATGATAAATACTAGGCGATGGATGACGACCGGGTTGGTTTGTCGTACCCAGCCGCCCTACGTCAGGCATGTGTAGTGTACAGCTCAGTTCAGCAGGTGGGGTTGCTCCGCCCTTCCTGTATTACGTACGACTAATCAAACTCAAATGTAGCAATTAATAAGTCAAAGCCTGTCTTCTCGATCCGGCTGGCAAGCAGGATGGAACACGTATGAGCCGTTAACTAATTAGTTGCCGTAGTGTTTGATTATGATCCATCGATAAGAGTACTCCTAGCTTCCCTTACTCCCATAGAAGGAGCTTTGGTGAGTGACTATATATGCGCGCTTGCGCTTTGAGCACCCACGAATGGAGCCTAAGGATCACTACTCACAGCTACAGCAGTATGCAGCACAGTTGATAAGCACCACGTTATGGCATCTTGCAGCCGTCACATCCCCGCCCTTTCTGCCGCCACCGCTCCCAACTTGGTCAATTACCATGGCCAGGGGAACTACTACTACTCTGCTGCCTCCTCGCCGACACCGATGAGCAGCACCGCCCCAATCTTCGGATCCATGCCTCTTTTCGGCGGCGCCATTGATGACGGCTACTGTCAGGAGGAGGACAGAAGCAGCAGCGACACTAACATGTCGACCTGCACCACCACCACGACGAGCACGAGCCCGAACTCGTCGGCCGCAGCCACGGAGCGGCTGCAGGTCGTTGAAGGAAAAGGAGGGCAAAGAAGCATCAGCAACGACCTCCAGGCGGCGTCGGCGTCGGCAGGCGAGGAGGCGCCGGTGATGATCGGCGTGCGGAAGCGGCCGTGGGGCAAGTACGCGGCGGAGATCCGCGACTCGACGCGCAACGGCGCCCGCGTGTGGCTCGGCACCTTCAACACCCCCGAGGCCGCCGCGCTCGCCTACGACCAGGCCGCCTTCGCCGTGCGCGGCGCCGCCGCCGTGCTCAACTTCCCCGTCGCGCGCGTGCGGGAGTCGCTCCACGCCATGGGAATCGGCAGCACAGTAATGTCGACGGCGGGGGATGACGACGACTCGCCCGTGCAGGCGCTGAAGCGGCGGCACTGCAAGCGCAGGCGGCGCTCGCAGAAGAGCAACACTACGGCGTCGGCGGAGTTGCCCGGCGAGGTGCAGACGACGACGAAGGATAGCCGCCACCATGGCACGCAGAAGCAGCAGTTGTTGCCGCTCCGGCAGCAGGAGCAGTGCGTGGTGGAGCTGGTGGACCTGGGAGCCGACTTCTTGGAGGAGCTGCTCGCGTCATCGGATTCATCCGCTTAGCTTACATGTTGATCCATGCTATGATTGTTTCTGATTGAGTGATTGATGCATGGGTTAATTCGTATGCATTGGTAGTGGATGAAACTGGTTATGCCTACACATTTGCATATATAAAAACCTTTTGAATCTTGTGTTTATGTGATTGGAACTTACAAATGTGTTCGGCTGGATGGAATCTGTGCTTTTAGATGTGTGGATATATATGGAACTCATTTCAAGGCCTATACGCTTAGAGTTCCATACAGTTTAAGTCTTTTATACATATGGCTTACGTTCCTACGGTTACTAACTGACTACTTCCCCCGTCCCATATTACTTGTCATCCTACACTCATATAATTTTTTCAATTTAATTGTCATTCTTGCATCCTAATAAACTTTTTCCTATTTCAACACACCCCTACCTCTTTCCTCTCGTTTCCCGTGCACCTATCTTTTTCCTTTCTCCTTAATTCCTGTGTCCAGAGCTAAAATGACAACTAATTTGAGATGGAGAGAGTACTAGATGTTCTCACACTTGCTATTTTGATTACTGCTCAGAAGATGCAGATGTCTTGAGTGTACTTCATTGATATGGATGGATACCATAAGCATGTTTCCTTTGTCGACAATCTATGGTGTTACTATGAGGTCCGTGTTAAACCTTAGAAGTTTTTTGTTTTTGGACCTAAGGGTCATTATATTGCAATAATATGTAATAAAGGAACAATTACTAATTATCAGTTGCGATGTCTTATATGTGTGTATTCAAGTCATGGCACACATACAACAACATTAAGTTTAGTTTAAGAGCCGAGAATGGAAGTTTATGTAACATATATATGTTTTTAATACCATGATGTCTTGATGCAAGACTGTTATCCTTGGTTGATGGTCACATCCTTCTCATATCTTCATGCATGTTTGACAGCCGGATCAAGGAACATCAACGTGCTAAGTCTCTGGCGTAGATCAAAGCCATAACCGCGCAGGAAATTTGCCACCAACCCTGGTCTGTGTTCCCGTTTCAGCAGTCTTCTTCTTATGGTGACGACTGACGAGTGCGCAAGTGGGGAACTCAGCTATTAAATTTTTTATTCAAGTATTTTAAAGCTCTGGTCATTTCTTTTGTTCTTTAAAAGCCAGTTAGTGGCTGGTCTAGTCTCATTTTCTCCAATTTCTGGGCTTTTGATGTCATTAGATACTCGCCCGTGCAGGCGCTGAAGCGGCGGCACTGCAAGCGCAGGCGGCGCTCGCAGAAGAGCAACACTACGGCGTCGGCGGAGTTGCCCGGCGAGGTGCAGACGACGACGAAGGATAGCCGCCACCATGGCACGCAGAAGCAGCAGTTGTTGCCGCTCCGGCAGCAGGAGCAGTGCGTGGTGGAGCTGGTGGACCTGGGAGCCGACTTCTTGGAGGAGCTGCTCGCGTCATCGGATTCATCCGCTTAGCTTACATGTTGATCCATGCTATGATTGTTTCTGATTGAGTGATTGATGCATGGGTTAATTCGTATGCATTGGTAGTGGATGAAACTGGTTATGCCTACACATTTGCATATATAAAAACCTTTTGAATCTTGTGTTTATGTGATTGGAACTTACAAATGTGTTCGGCTGGATGGAATCTGTGCTTTTAGATGTGTGGATATATATGGAACTCATTTCAAGGCCTATACGCTTAGAGTTCCATACAGTTTAAGTCTTTTATACATATGGCTTACGTTCCTACGGTTACTAACTGACTACTTCCCCCGTCCCATATTACTTGTCATCCTACACTCATATAATTTTTTCAATTTAATTGTCATTCTTGCATCCTAATAAACTTTTTCCTATTTCAACACACCCCTACCTCTTTCCTCTCGTTTCCCGTGCACCTATCTTTTTCCTTTCTCCTTAATTCCTGTGTCCAGAGCTAAAATGACAACTAATTTGAGATGGAGAGAGTACTAGATGTTCTCACACTTGCTATTTTGATTACTGCTCAGAAGATGCAGATGTCTTGAGTGTACTTCATTGATATGGATGGATACCATAAGCATGTTTCCTTTGTCGACAATCTATGGTGTTACTATGAGGTCCGTGTTAAACCTTAGAAGTTTTTTGTTTTTGGACCTAAGGGTCATTATATTGCAATAATATGTAATAAAGGAACAATTACTAATTATCAGTTGCGATGTCTTATATGTGTGTATTCAAGTCATGGCACACATACAACAACATTAAGTTTAGTTTAAGAGCCGAGAATGGAAGTTTATGTAACATATATATGTTTTTAATACCATGATGTCTTGATGCAAGACTGTTATCCTTGGTTGATGGTCACATCCTTCTCATATCTTCATGCATGTTTGACAGCCGGATCAAGGAACATCAACGTGCTAAGTCTCTGGCGTAGATCAAAGCCATAACCGCGCAGGAAATTTGCCACCAACCCTGGTCTGTGTTCCCGTTTCAGCAGTCTTCTTCTTATGGTGACGACTGACGAGTGCGCAAGTGGGGAACTCAGCTATTAAATTTTTTATTCAAGTATTTTAAAGCTCTGGTCATTTCTTTTGTTCTTTAAAAGCCAGTTAGTGGCTGGTCTAGTCTCATTTTCTCCAATTTCTGGGCTTTTGATGTCATTAGATTTTTTCCTGTGGCAATTATATTATATATATATATGAAGATAATAGACAATTAATTTATTTCACAAATTCTACAATTCAATTGAGGATGCATTAATGTATCTGGGATTTTTTTTTGAGATCAAGTGTGTATATGGGCTTATGTGGTAAGATATTGAGCTTCCCAAGATTATTGTCTATCTTAATGACAAAAAAAGAGATTATTGTCTATCTAATTTAGCACCCCTCTCAATGCATTTTTTTTAAAAAAAGAAGTTAACTTTATTTAACCTTTGTTTGGATGTAAATGTCAAGTATTCAAAAGCAAGAGGCATGGGGCTGCATGATAAGGGCTCACGGCCGGAGATTGCATAGCACAAAAATATGGAGATCTTTGCTAGGCATGAATGGATGTTGCTACTAGAAGGCTTGGCTCTCGGTATTTTCTTTCAATCTTATTCATACACGACAAAGAACATTCTCTAGTACTAATGTATTTTGAAAACGAACAGATTTCTCCTTTTGGGCCGTTTGCTGGCCTTTGATCACAACTGATGGCTGAAAGCTGTGTAATAATGACGATTGGTTGATTGCACGCCTTGTGCAAAAAAAATCCCTTATCTAAATAGGACAACCCAAGCCATATCATAGCCCATAATTCAAAATAAATGCATCTCTGCAGAAAGCAAAGTATTCAATAAGATACACTCGGTGTGCTGCAGCCACTTGCAAGTGGTGAACAATTTACAATAACAAGTAACCTCTGGAAACAGCAATGAAACAAGCTAAGGTTGGGCGTGTGCGCTCCCCTGAGTTGACTTGCTGAGTTTATTTGTTCGAATAAGGAAGAGCGAGATAGTGCTGATGCATGCATGCACGGGCATTGCCGTCAGATCAGCGACGCGGGCGGCGGCGGCGGCGGCTGAACCGTGTAGGAGGGTTGAGGCATAATGGGAGTGCCTGCCGTCAGCGGCGGCGGATATGTCGTAGGGGCGAGAAGCTTCCGTGCACCGTGCCGCACGCCGGCGAGGCCTGTACACATACAGTATATGAAACAATCTAATTAACTGAGTATTGAATACAACGAAAAAACAGGGAAATGAACTACAATAAAACAATACACACGTACCTGCACAAGCTGCACGAGCCTCCGAGGACTGTGGAGTTGATGCGACGAGGACAAACAGCAGGATGATCATGAGCAGTGATGATCGCGGAGCTGCAGAGCGAGCCCGCACCGCCATTGCTGCTCAGTGCTTCCTAATCACGGGTCAGGTGGGTTAACAGCAGATGGCGAGCTTGAAGCGAAGTATATGGATGTGCCATTGCTGTGTATTTATAGGGCACAATCGGGAAAATTAGCGGCAGTGAACTGCATAAGAGCTATCAATAAATCTCAAGGAGATTATCTGGTCGGAGAACTTACGGACTCCACTCTCTACCAGGGTATTCCTTTAGTTCATTCGCTTCCAATGTCAGCTGGAACTTAGTATTAATTAACAATCATTATTGAAGCATTGTCACCCCTACTCTCAACTGCGCTAATCTCGACACTGCTCCTACTCCTGGCGTCAAGAATCGAACCAGACAATCAGTGCGTCCTCCTATACAAAAGTGCACAGTGGCCGAAGGATTTCGCCATGTGGCGTCAAGGCAGCTTACGCACGTAATGTTCGAGAAACGGCGAATATGGATCTCCGGCGTTCGAACTTAAGGAATCTTACCAATAAACCATATTCTGCTCATCGCCATATGGCTATGCTCTTCATGGGAAGCTTCGTGTGTAAGCACCTATAGGCTTTAGGGCAGAAAACCCTGGCCTAGAGAAGTGATATATATTTCTTTTACATTATAGGGAATCTCTTGTTGATTTACAAAAACGAATAATATAAATATTCGTCATCTGTACAGAAAATCAGGTAACGTTTACTATGCTAAAACTAAAAAGGAGAAAACACTTCATTCGTGTATGGTATGTCTCGCTTGGCTTCGTTCTGACACAATGAGCATGGTCACAAAATGGCGTGCTTTTGATAGAAAAATAAGTCTCCCCACTTTTATGACAGGATAAAACGAAGTTACAGTGCTCCACAATAAGTCTCCCCACTTTTATGACAGGATACTTATTTAGATGATAATCTTGATTTCAATAAGTCATTTAGTTTTTGTCCTAAGCCAACTTGTATTTTTTTTTTTACTTCTCTCATCATTTAAGGCTGTGCTATTAGACTCCGCAGATTTGGTTTTAATGGTTTGGATTTTTAAAGGAAACACAAAAAAGGTGTGCTTCATGCCAATGATCCATGCATTTTTTACAAGTAACAACATGGGTTGATCAGATATGTTACACTATTTAAAGGAAATAAGAAGCTAACTTTTTTTCCATCTAGATGTCCCATTACTACTATTAGTAATTCAGTGTGCAAAATATAGCTTGCGGGGCTAGCTTTGCCAGGTTTCTTTTGATTGCCCATTTCCAGATCATAGGTAGATCCCTCCAATCCGTCGATAGAAAATTTACTGTCTGTTTATATATTGAATGATCCATTTACAGTAAATGTAGTATGCCATTACACTGACTGATCCATTTACAGTTTGTGCTATGTTTTTACAGCGTAAAATTAAATCTGAGGTACAGGTACTGACGACTCAGGTTTGAGCGGACATATTTTCTCTATGACAATATTTGATGGGTCCATAATTCCTGACACCTGCATTTTTAGATGTATGTTATCCACGGGCATGGTGGCGTGGTGCAGCTGATGTTTGTTATCATAATCAAAAGCTTATGATGGTAAACTATGAACTGTTATTACTGAGAGTCTGAGAGCAAAGTACATAGTTCTATTAATAAAGCACAATTATTCCTGAATATTGAAATAAGGGAGGCGCAGAGACAAAATTCTGCCCAGTACGTATAGTAACTAGCATGAATGCAGAACATATGCCCGATCCTCACATCCCCGGCGGCGGCGGGGGTGGCGG